>QNGE01006687.1:0-24187 GCA_008508345.1 Paragonimus westermani
CTCTGTTGGGCTATCCATGAAGATTAACATATTTGTTATGCACGACCGATCGGGAAGAAAGCCATGCTGGGTCGGAGAGGAAAGGTTCTTTGGGAAGAAATGCTTAAAGATGGCGCGTTTTGACAGTCTCTCCATTATCTCGCATGGGATGCTGGTAAGGTTGATTGGCCGATAACAAGCAGGAGAGCGACGATCGCCTGTTTGAATTTAGAT
This sequence comes from Paragonimus westermani, assembly GCA_008508345.1. Taxonomy (NCBI): domain Eukaryota; kingdom Metazoa; phylum Platyhelminthes; class Trematoda; order Plagiorchiida; family Troglotrematidae; genus Paragonimus; species Paragonimus westermani. The sequence goes on from QNGE01006687.1 coordinate 214, forward strand.
TGTGTGGCGAAGAGTTATCCTGTGTTGTTGACGCCGTTCTAGTCTTTATTCGTTTAATCCGTGTTCATGGTCCACTGAGCTTTTGGCTCATGCCTGTTTGTGTTGTTTCTTATTAACGGGCTGTTGTTGGAACTCATACTTTGGACGAATGCTGTCTCCCAGTGCCTCCATATTGCCTAAACGTTGATCTGCAAATGCTACGGACAGGCAGAGAACAATCAGAGCCGGCCTGCATGTTACAGTGCACAACCCTGTAAAAGGGAAGTTAATATAACATCACGTTTTTCGGACTCAGTCACTGAAACGAAAAAGCAATCTTTTCCCCGCCGTGTGTTTCAAAATTTTGTAAGCTACAAACTTTCTATTTATTATTACGCCCTTCATGGTAGCAGGTTTCGTGTTTGTGGTACTATCTGATAATTTGTCGTTTTGTACCGCCCGTAATTATCTGCCATTATCGCGCACATCCTAGCGTGCTTCCCACATAAGCTTTGAGAAAGGTAGGTTATTATTACGACACGAAGATGAAATTGACTGAAAGCTTTTCTAGAAGTTGACTACAACCAAACTTTTATGTCGGTTTGCTTTATACGATCGATGCGCATATTGAAAAAGATGTTTAACAACAAACAGAGATTGTCAGCTGATCCGTCCAGTTGAGAGAAAAACGACCGATAACGCGCGATCTTCATGCGATCATGTGAGACAACCAGGTTGAGGATATTTTCCCCTTCCCCAACATTTTCAGCCTACATAACTGTTGTACAGTGGTCAGTATCATGCACAGCTGGCCACCAGTAATTTTGATATAAGTATGTACCGTGATGATTGTGTAATTCCTAGTGAGCTTATATATATTGACACCCATGAATGCTGATAGTAGACATGTTTTCGAGGCAGTAGCGTGAGGGATAAGTCTGTGCTCTTAGTCTGTGCAACCTCCGGGTGAACTACACTAGATTTCATGCACATAAATAATCAACCATAGCTCTTTCCAACTGTCCGAACTCTATTCACTTCGATTGAATCAAATTGGTCCATGTCTGCGTGTGAGAACGGATGCGAACCACCTTGTGTTCTCGAAGGAAGTGGAGCCATCGACTATCTGTCAGTAACCATAGTCTAAAGCTGGCAAAAGACACCCTGGCCCGTGACAGTTCTGACCGTCGTTACACCGTGTAGAACCAAAAGGTGCCGACGAATTTATGTGGGCACAGGAACCTTCCTGGCATGCCCTTCCTTCAGATGGAGGTGACGGATGATGTCAGCCATGTGATGCGCCCTGAAAAGTACGACCAAAATTTTGAATCAAATTCCAAAGTCCAACTAGACAATCTACCATTCATTCTAGAGAAACCGTCAGCAACAACTGAAAGTAACTTATGAGAGTGGCATCCATACAATGTATTCCTTTTCCTACGAACACAAAACCTACCTCGGCCGACTGTAATTCACTAGGCGTCAGACGGCCTATCCTCAACGTACCCTCCCGATGATCTATATTTCTTAAACTTTGACAGTATTCGAACCGCTTCAAACAAGCGATTGTTTTCGAGAGTTTGTGTCGTCCAGAATAATTGTAGCAAACTGACAGTAATCCAATAGATTTGCTCACAACATTTATTCAACTCAACGCACACTACAGGCTCGACGGGTCTGAATACGCTGCTCCACAAATCCGGTGGTTGTCTGAGAAACTTCGGATGACGCAACCACACTTGCGCGTACTACGCGCTTTCCACTCCGCGTGATTGCCACGTAGTCATGCATGCCTCCGTTGTGGTGCGTAAAGCACACCAAAGATATACGACAGTTTATTGATAACGGACGTGCTGAAACGTGTAACGGCGCTGTTGATACAACACAACACGATCGTCGATAATGTCCCCAAAATCACGTCGTTGAAACAAGCATTCAAACAGGAGCGTATCGTTTGGAACATACTAACTTCAAGTATGACTGCCGTCAACTACAGTCGAAGAGTGCAAACTACTTTCAGATACACCACCTGACATCTCAGAAACAGCACCGCACAAGAATGCTCTTTACTGCCGTTACGGAAGCAGAGGTAAGCAGATGCACCGTATCCCACTTCAGATGCGTCACAAAAAACACGCAACCCAAGATCACGGACCCATTTGGTCTTACGTGTCTGAAACCCTGAAGTTCGCCAAGTTCTCGTAATTATTTTACCCACTCGCGCCAACCCGAATGATCCCCCGTATTAAGCAAGTCCACCCACCTCATCTTTTTGCGGTACAGCTGCTGCAATAATGCTTTTCCCTATAGTGGCCATGAAGCAGCTAATCCGAGGGATCATACAACTTAGAGATAGCAGAGGTCAAACCTCTTTTTGTATCCAGTTTCTTAAACAATTTGACGGCTCCAACAAATTGGTCCGCTTTATCATCTCACTTGATAATCAACGTGAACCGGAGTGGCAAACGGCCGTTATTTATCTGTTACAGCTAAGAACCACGTTAAACTGCGAGCCCTGACACACAGTCAACCCAGAGTAGAATGAGAACACGCGACGGTAGTAGCGCGTAGCATTATCGTACGCGAGTGAATGACATCATAATAATGATGAGACAGATAAGACGAGCAGCCACCCAATCGATTATGTGGGTGACAGGATTGGTTCGTTCGGGGCCGGGGTGAGAGAGAGGGACACGCACGTGCACAGGTAGAAAGGTGACGTGCGGACAACGGTAGGCGCGGATGCCACATTATCCGTCTCACACTCACAGTGTGCTCAGAACCAGCGTCATTTTCAGAAACTTCACAACAATTCGACAACCACTTGTCAAACGGAATCCTTCTCTAGACAATAATGACTTCAAACTTTGGATGAAGCTACTTGCCAAGGATGCATCTGGCAAGAAGGATAGACAATCATCAACGTGCAATCCCGCATAAACGGCTTGGCACACGCCTCATCACACATATACCTGAATGTTTCCATTGTTTTTCTCAGGACAAAGTTTATATAGAAGAGGGATGATGTGGGAACAAGTGGATGAACTGCCAAAGGATATGATGTGGGTTCATTTCTGAGGCCAGCTGGAGGCTGCCAAAATATGTCAAGGGTGTCACGATTTACGTGAGGTACACGAACTTGCAAAAGTATCCCCAATGTCTGGTTCAACCAGATATATTCTAAACCCCTGGACGTAGTTATTAGCATACACGACTGAACTAGAGCGGTCTGCTAATTGGCAACAGAACTTTGCTCGACTGAGGTTGTATCTGAACCGTTATCAAGGGAAACATAAGTTGTGACAATACCTGTTGGAGTCCGCACACATACCGAACCACCTCAAGTCGTACGCACTCGTTAATGGAGCTTGTCGTGATACACACCCCACCGTTGTCAGAAGGGGGCTGTTGTGTCGTTTGGTCTCTGGGTAATATGCGACAACCGGTGATTCTGACCTCGGGAACTGTCCTCACCATATGGGTCTTTTACTCGATGAACCGATCACTCACTAGATACATCGAGCTTGATGAACGCAGGACAATATTAAAGGCTGTGTACAAGTCCACACAAACTACGGTCCGAAAAAACGTGATTTTGTGGTGGCGAAATCCAAAGCCTTTGCCTGTTGCTTCCGCCCCTGCTATTCTTTAGTTGAACTTGGGTGGATCTTAATAAGTGCATGATGATTACTCTACGCAATTTTTTCGGAGTCGTCAGGCGTCACTGTCGCGCATCCTGAAACAAAATCGGTGGGCTCGGTAAACTTTGGTCCGCACCCTCACAGGCTAAATTAGTCCGTTCTCTTGGCTCACCCGGACTGCCCGTTCACGATGACCCCTTCACAATTTGATCCGGTGTATTGAAAGAACTCAAGTGAACCTCATGGTCCACTTGCTTGAAAGTAACCAGTCAGGACCACCCGCAGTCTTCGGAATCTGCCGGACTTCGCCCAAGGGCCCATCGATCGAAGAACTTCCGATATGGCACGGCTGTGCACAAAGTTCCTGCAACACATCTCTGACCTCCACGCATGTCTTTGATGGTCGTAGTATTATACGGTTCATAGCCGTCTTTCGACTTCTCCCCTGACGACAGCATACAAAATGTAGTAGTCACTGACAGTAGTCTGCCACTTTGGCTTCACCACGATATTCGAACTACTTTGTGCAACTTCCAGCAACTGAACGGATCGCCGTTGGAATGGGTCACGTGGACTTTTAGAAAATCCGCGAAATTCAGCAGAGGTGACGAGGGTAATTTGGTTGCAAAATTTTCCCGGTGGTTGCATATTACTGAGGACAACACACATGATTTTCGCCATCCGCCATGTACTGTCTGGCGACTGTGTATGTAGAAGTCTGTGGTTATTAAACGGCAGTCCTGCTGTCGCACCAAACCCAAATTAGGCATTTCAATCGCATATTTTCAAATACACTGCCTGGCTAATATCATTCGCCTAGCAGCTTGCATTAAAGCTTCGAACGATGTTGATTTTGTTAAAATTTGCTACGTCCCATTTGCAGTTGCTGCACTTTTTTTGACCAGTGTTGAAAACTCCTGTGGTTTATCGTTACTCTTGAAATTAAACTGCATCAGCTATTGCAACTAATTCCCTAATCTTATTCAGTCTGAGCCCTGTAAATTTCGAAATGCCAAAATCAGACATTCTCCTTCTACATTTTCTCTCGAGTAACTCGCAGTTCCCATGGCTTCTCGGTGCACGAACAGTCGTTATTCCTGACCCAACCAGTGACCGTTTGTTTGAATGAGCCCGATTCCGTCTGGTCGTCTCTCGTTGCTGAACGGTGTCTAGTTGTTGACTTCGTCGTATGGGCACAGTCTTGTTTAATTTCTGGAAATCTTCACATTCGGGGTGAGTGATTTAATTTTCATGTACATTGATTCAGTTAGTACCGTGTTAGGCCCGGTTTTTACGAGCGCTTTCTCACTCACCGTTTCGAAGATAGACTATCTTCTCTACCTTCGAATATTGAGAAGGGTATTTGTTGTATCAACAGATTGCGTGTAGATCGGTGTGAACTTCAATCATTAGCAGACGATTCGACGCCCAATTCCAAGTCTCTGGCCAAATATTCACTTCTTAGCTTACCGATCGTGAAAGCTGATTAAGCACTGACAGTACTTCAAATACCAAAAGCAAAATCAGAAAATAAGCCCATTAGAGTTTAAACGTGTACCTGTCCAATCAAGCCTCTTTCTTTCTGACATACCCCTCGAAGACTTCGAACTTTGCGGCCTTCTTGATGAGCGTGGCTGAAATTTCTGACAATAGATTTCGATTTCCGGTGCTGACGAGTTGATTACTGTTACAACCGAACCGTCTCCAAGCACCACATAGACAAGTAAAGGCCTCCGAATTTAAAACAAGTGTTGATCAAAGGTTCAAGAGTGCTGTTTGGTAGACAATAAAATATGCATGACAATAGGTCACTAACCTCAGTTTTGACGGCCAGTATCAACAGTAAGAGTGTGTGTAAATACACAGATCCATTGTTTAAAGAGGAACCAAAATTGCAAAATCGATATGCAAAGTCAATTCACGATACCCTATGATAACTCGGACGGAATAGGAAATGTTCGCCTCTACTGAAGGACGACAAATAAAGACAAATAAATTACGCAACGGCCTTTGAACCGGTAAAACAAATTGCACGGGTTGATAAGTAAGGCGAAATTGCGAAAATAATGGTGTTGTACGCAAAGGGATCACATGGAAAGTTTGGGCGCTAGAAACGTCTGGAAGGATTTCGAACAGATTCGGTAATTGCGTGACGCATTACGCTGACCAGACTGAAAAATCGAAAACCTTTTCAGGCCGAGTTCACTTGCTGAAATGTCCAGTGTTCCGCATTAGGACTAGCAAAATTCTACTTCCAACGATGTATATCTTAGTGATCCTGGGACTGTCATTTGTACGTCGGCGTGTAGGTTAGAATTCTCTCTGTGAATAAGGAAATCTGACATAGCGCCTGAGCGGCAGACCGCCCCTCATCTGGACATAAGGGTGTTGTGGAACTTTTCGGAGAGGAGCCTGAGTCTTTTACTCACGATTATCAGCAGACTGGGAACTCTCAGAAAGCCTATCTGTGAAGGTGTCGTTGTCATCATAGAGAATTGGAAATGGGGAGGTGACAGTGGATACCCCTTGCCTCCTTGATTCCTTTACTAACATTCCGCTCAAGTCATAGACTGGGATTGGTGGTGGAGTTTTGTTGCAATTAGCAAGTGACAGCAGGTAGGAGTAAATGTGAAGAACGTTGAACTGTTGGGTTTATTCATATGGAACAATGGTGTGAATTTCCGCAGTTTCGTCTACAGAAGCCCCTCTTTTCAACGACTATAAAAAGCTCAGTTTTTGTTGTGATAAGAACAACAACGGATCGTTTGAGGGAGATAATTTTCATAGGATAGTTTGACAGACTTGAAGTGAAATGAGGCGTCGAGCACGTTCCTCTTTATCTTTTCTGTAGTGGCAGTCTTGAACTCCTAGAAAGAAACGGGTTTACCTGGCGAGTAAATAGAATGGGATCAGGCTGTTGCGGTGTTTATCCCGTACTCATCAGGAGCAGGAATGTCGTTTTGGAGTTAGGTGTAAAAGACTTATTCGGGACGAATGAGATATGAAATCGCACATTCTGTTGGTTCATTGAGTCCAGTGGGCGATGGATAGAAGTAGAAATCGATAGCTTTTGATGGTTCCGTTTCTCCGGTCGAGGAATATCTGTGCCAGAGGGATATTTACACGTCTCGACTTCACTTATTTTTACCGGGGGGCTAAACTGGGGAATAAATCAATGCATACTTACTGTTGTTGTACATGTGTGTCTGTCTAGGAAATGAACGAAGAGTCACTCAATACCTACATGGTGGAAGTTGAGCTTATTTATGTTGACCTAGATAATCCCCAAATGTTTCGTTCGAGTGATTTGCTGTTTTTGTGCTCGAATATGGGCCAAATTATAGAACGTCAGACCATAGATTCAACACCCCTGGAGGCGTTTTCGTGAAGAATAACAAAACCGCCTGCCTGAACACTCCAACCAACTAGGTGTACTCTGTGACCAGGATGGATATTCACGCCATCACCGTCTACAGCACACATTAGATAATTGCGGTGCCTGTCTCCAGCCCTTGGTGTAGCGTTCAAACGATGTCACCTTATCTGTAATTAGGTCTACATTCCAGCGCAACAAAAGTAAATCCTCGCGACGAAGCGCCCGGGGATTTTCTGGGTTATCATAAATGGGTGAGAATGGTCTATTGTTGACAATTCGCTTAACTTCCACCATGTTGTTGTGTTACTGACGAAAGCACTCTTCTCACTGTTCGAATAACTCTTCCCCAAGCTCTGCCTTCATGACTTACACCTGGAGAACTGAAAAACCAGTCACGTCCTTGATTGGATTGCCTGTGTCAAAACCCACTGGTTCAATTGTCGCAAACTCCGTTTTAGCTCCAGACCGGCTCCGACAACGTTTGGACCGTTGTTACTGTAAATGGCGTCCGGATTACCCCGCCTTCAAAAAAATCGCATTAGAGCCACGAGAAAGGGGTCAGTAGACATGGAATAGGCTATTACTAGGTGAGTGGCGCTGGTCTGCTAACAGGTAAATATGCAGCCATAACGTTTGTGCTCGCTCCATCCTATGCACACCTTGGATGGACCGGAATAGTCCACACACAGTACTTGAATGGGTAATCGTCCGTCGATGATCTCCTCGATAGGACTGGCGCCATCGTTCGAGTGCGCTGTTAGGCATAAACCCTTTTACAGTGACAGCACTCACATGAAACTCGTTTGACGGCCGCCGTACCTTCCAAAATTCAAAACCGCCTTCTAATGCCGGCAAGTACATGTGAGGCACCCACGTGCCCTTCGGATTTGTGGTACTGACCCATCAGAAGGCTTGTGAGAGCACCGCGAAAAGGGATGATTATCAGCCTCGTAATGTCTCTAGTTTCTGGTGGGACTTTGCCGCCAAGACACAGTGCTCCATCTGCCAGCGCTGGCCGCAATCTTCTATGTCTGCCCACCCTAAGAAAGTCCATGGTGGACACCTTTACGTCTCTGAGTTTCTCGGTGACCTTGCGCTCTTACGTGAACTCTATAACTTCGAGCCAACGGACATTGTTTTCGGACGCTCAATAAGGTCCTACTCTGATTGACGCAATTTATTTAGCAGGACAAATTCGGCATATTCAGTCATTGTCCTTCTGGGTTCATCAGAACACACGGACGCCGGCACCCAGAGTTCCATTTCTTTGCTGAAAGCCTGTGATGCTCCGCTGGGGGCCAAACAGGCCGGACTTAATTATGAGGGCACATGGCTACATTAAGAGACGGAAGTGGGGTTGTGGATGGGTCTCACACGACTGGCAACGGGAGTTACGGAACGCGATGAAGTGTCCTGTAGGTATCGTAACCATATTGTAGAATCTAATAACACTACAACATTAATTTCAAGCTGACCATCACTCACATTTGATCGCAGCCTTCGCATTCAGATAGATTTTCCAGCCAGCCTCTCTCGAAAAGAAGCATTAGACTCGAGTTCCGCTCTCATTGAAGCTCGTCATTACAACATTACTTGTTGAAATTTTTAACTCACGACTCAGACAATACATCAACTCCCTGGGCGGAACGGCTGCCATGAGCCCCGGCCTTCACATCGTGACGGCTTTCTTTGGGGTAACCCTAGATTGTTCCATCAGAAAAGCGCACTGAATAACATCATCCAGGAGTACCGACACTAGATAGCCCACTGCCATATACCCGACTTCTGAGGCATCACAGAACATGAGCAGTTCGACAAGGTTTGCTGGCGAAAGTCCATGAACAATGCATCTGGGCAATGCTATGCTATCCATGGATTTGGCGTCATTCAGCTTACCTGCCCAAAGCACCCGATCATACTTCTTTGTATCGGAGCCCAAATGATGCCTCGGTGACAAAGATCTTGCGGCAACCTGCGAGGCACCAATAACGTTAGCACCAATATTCCCAGGTGATCGTACAACAAGGCCACACTACTTAACACCCCGGTTACGACATGGCACTCTCACTTGCGGGAACATTGCTTCAGTGTCCTCGGAGACTATCACCGGGTATTTGCGAAAAAGTGCAAGTACCCCTAACAAACTGTTACTCAGGTCCGGACTCTGGAATAAGGTTTTGTTGAGAGACACACCTTGGTGTTCAGCTGAACAATCAAACTATTCGTATCTAGCCGGGCTTATTCAGACTACGTACGGGATGGTGTAGCAAGTACCATCTCCGTGCCATAGTTGTAACACCCTTACTTACGCAGCCCTTCCTCATATGCTTCAGTATCACGGCCGAGTAGCCAGTCCTTAGTTGGTGGTCTCGAGTCAACCTTTTCTTCCATGAAGTAATGCGTCACTTAGTGTTGTGCAACACTCATCTACCTTGTGCCTACGGCAGGTCTATCTTATAATGACTGTCTCTGAGTAGTACATTGCCTCCATTCATATTTAATGCTTATCTGTACTCCACGTAAAGCAGTTTGACCTCCGATACACAGGCGAAAATAGTCATACTTGAATTAGGCTGATTGTCACGGCCCAGTCTCCGTTCCATCACCCAATGTACTTCCAGAACGTTGCATCTTACCAGAATCCTTACGCCATCTCCAATTAAACCCTCGGAGGAGGTGCTCTTCACGTGAGCCCAATTATCTACCTCAGATTGTTGGATGACGTTAGCCTGTGTCGGCGGCAGCTGTTTCACTGATTCAGTTGTGACAGAATGCTCTTGATCCGAGGGCTGAAACTCAACTGGTACCTGAATGCATGGCGTTGCACAAGTTTCGCGTAGAGTACGGATCACTAACTGATAAGACCGTCTCTGCAAACCGAGTGCCCTTACAACGAATCAACGAGCAACGTAGTGTCAGATCCGTTATCCAAAAAGGCGCATTTTGTTACCGACGCTTCCGGTCCGACCAACCCTATTGATACGAATCCCAGACACANTGCGATCAAATGTGAGTGATGGTCAACTTGAAAATAAACCAAATCCCCGACTATTCATCAGTAATGGTGTATTTCTCGACGCATTCGTGAGAAACACACTCAGTAGAGCGTGATCAACGTACAGATTTCTAAGCATATACATATTTGAACACCAAATTTGACAACTGTTCAACGGGTCAGCTAAGTGAATAGAGCAACGAAACATACAAAAACAAACAATATATGAAGGGAAAACTCAAGTTTAGGGAGGAAACTTTGAACTACATAGTTCTGAGACGATAGTACTTGGGTTTTGCACAATCCGATAAAATAATTGATTGGTTACATCAATTGGGACTCCACAAATTGATCACTGACCTAATGCTCAAGGTCGTGCCAAAAATGGGTGGTTGGAGGATGGAGAGGGTGTATTGGCGAAGAATTTAGGCAATATTCCATGTAGATAGTCCCGAAAAAATGTACAGAAAATTTTTCATGATGTGGGCGAGGTGGAGGCGCATATACTTTCGCGGGTAACGCATGGACCTCTCGACCTGACGTCATTCTTCACTCAAATTCCCAAGAATTTCGAGGAGCTGGCGATATGCCCAACCATTGCAGAATTTTAAGTGTACAGGCGGGGTGGGATGTTTTCTCGCGCGGGATATATCAGTGAAACCAAGAATGGGGAGCGGAATCATGCGATAAACGGGGGAAGGTGGAACTGGCTATTTGAGCTATGACGAACAATGGAACATATGCTATTTTGGCATAACCTTCTATGTGACGTTATTAACATTGTGTTTATTGATTATGTATACCACATGCGAACAGCTGTTATTGAATAACACTAAAGGAGCTCGATTATCAGTTATTCCTAGTATGCAACTGTGGACGAATTTCGATGTCGATTGTTTTTGTACAGACGGTATATATAATGAGAAGAATGTTTGACAATACCGAGAGATTGCTGGGTGGTCTGTCTGGGGAGAGAAAAGGAAGAGTGGCGACTCTAGGTTATTAAGGAGTCATGAGACGAACAGGTTGAGATTTTTTCCAAACAATTTTAGCATGCTCTGCTTTTGCATGGTGGTTTACAACTCGGACACACAAGCTATCGGTAAGTATTGGGTAAGGGTTACCAGGGTGATTGAGTTGTTACTAACGGGCATGTATATTGACACTTATACGTGTTGACTATATGCATAATTTCTTGTTCGCTGGCAAGTCTAAAAATAAAACATCTATCTTGAAAGCGGTAGTTTTGATCGGTTCGAGGGGTGCGTGACTTAACATCACGCAAAGCAGGGGATTTTTCGTCAGATGTTATTAGATCCGTTTTCAAAGATAACGTCCTCAGACAGACGGAGCTTGAAAATGGACATGGCGTTCGTCATTGTTAGGAAAGCTTCTACGTTTCGTTTGAATTGACGTATATTCTTACTGGATCTAATTGCATACGGGAATTTTTTCCAAATGTAGGAATATTTTGACAGGAAAAATTTTGAACGCAGTTTTTTCCGGGATTTATGAGCTGCCAAGGTGGAATCCTGGTTTCTGAAGTTATACTTTGGCCTGTGTTGTAAGCTAGTCGCGAAGCTGACGATGAACTTACTGTCATACACCAGATCATACATAAGTGAAAGGTTAAGCTTAAGTCGCCGTAACCAGAGAGGATCGACTGCAAGCGTCCGGCAGCGTTCTGTGTAGTTCAGAGATGGATAACCCAATAAGATTTTCGTGAATGTACGTTGGAGGCTTTCCAGAGTTAGTCTATCAGACTCGCGCAGGTGGCCATATATGAACGTGCAGTACTCAAACTGGGGTCGTACACATAGTTTATAAAGGTGTGATCGTGCAGCAGGTAGGAAGAATGAGTGTTTAATGTAACCTATCGTCCCTCTGGTTTTAGCGACTAGGAACGATATATATTGTACGAAGTTGAGTGAGTTTGAGTAGCGTAAATCCAGGTCACGCACTAAGTTGGCGGTTGATATGCTGTGATCGTCTAGCTCAATAGAGCCATCTGGTACGTGACAACCATGTACAACAATAGTGGATTCATTGGCTGAAAATTTCATCAGCCAAGTTTGACACCAAATCTCCAATGACATGAGGTCCTTCCGCATATTTTCTAAACATGGATTTAGATTGCCAGAAAAGAAGCTGTAAACGAGATTGATATCATCAGCGAGTTGGAATAGTCTGCCATGCTTGATAACTTCACATATATCATTTATATATATGAGAAAGAGTAACGGTCTCAGAACACTTCCTTGTATCACCCCACTAGTAACTGGTCTGAGCGTTGAGCTATTGTCTCCTACTTTCACTGTTTGTGTGCGGCCTGTGAGGTATGACGAAAACCAGCAAAGCACTGGATCACGTATACCAAAGGATGCTATTTTACGCAGAAGACGCACACGATCCAAAGCCTTCGCCATGTCCAACAGTATGATGATAATCGCCTCACCGGCTTCAGTGGATTCCGTCACATGGTTAAGAAATTCTAGCTGGCATGTCATGCAAGAACGCTTGTTGAGAAACCCATGCTGGGAGTGGTTTATAAGGTTTCGGGATAACAGGAATTCGACCATGCGGCATCTTATTATTCCTTTCAACACCCTGGAACAAATTGAAGCATGGTTAATGGGACGATAATCGATGACTTCATGTCGAGAGCCACTTTTATAGCGGGGCTTAATTGTAGAGTTTTTCCACTAAAGAGGGAAGAAACCTGATGTAAGAGAAAGTGTATACATGATAATCAGAAGTAGAGGGATGTCTTTCCCTCCGTATTTTAGAGCAACTGGGTGAATGCCATCAGGGTCAGGTAGGTGAGGGGGTTTGATAATGGCTAACTGAGAGCATGAGCCCTTGCATCAACAGGGATATGGCTTAGGAACGTACTTGTACTTACAGGAAGGTATGTGATCTTCAATGTTGAAGGAAGCAGCAAAATATGAATTAAAAACCTCACAAATTGTTACGGAATCATCTACAATGGTTTTGTCCTGCAGTGTCACTACTGAGACGGCAGGGTCTCTCCCGTTATTCCTGCGTCTCATCAACTGCGTTAACTGCAAGCTCTTATTTGTGCTGTTAAGCGCACCTTCGTCTTCACTCATGTGAAACATTTTGGTTATATATTCAATTGCATTGAACATTTTATGATAAGAGAGAAAGTCGCGTGTTTTTCGGTATCGTGATTTATGACTTTTGAGCTTTCCTTGCTCCTTTGGAGTGAAAATGATGCCGTTACGGTACACATTAAGGTGTTTTGACTCTTGCGGGGCTAAGATGTTCATACAAGATCTGAAGTGTTCAGTAAATGCCTCAGTTGCAATACTAGGATCAGGGGGTAAAATAAATGTGTTCCCTTTCAGGGATCTCAGCTGTGTGGTGAACACTTTCAAGTCGATAATTAAATTGGATGTAGCGCCGCACAAGGATAAATTTGCCATCTCCTGATTTAGTTTAGGCTTATTCTCACCAACCGACGCATGGTGGTATCGACCACAACCAGGTACTGCTCATTGTGTCTGTACTGGGCAAGACCTTGCTACATGGTTTGTTTCCAGGCAAACAAAAAGGCGACCGACATTCTTCAGCATTCCCCTGCGTTGCTCCAAAGATTGACTTCTGAACCCGCCACAATCAGATATATCGTGGTTGCCCTTACAAACTGGACACATTAATTTCTCGTTCTCATAATGTACACCAACTCCAACGTTGCATCCCGAGTACCCGACTCCAGTGGGTCCAGAGACAGCTGGGTTAGTCGTCCTACCTTTTGGGCAGCAGTAGACTGACCATGCTGACGAGCGTTGACTGCCACCATTTCCTCCACAAAATTCAATAAGTCCCTAAATGTAGGTTTCCTTCCAAACTCAGTCATGTTCTCAGCAACTTCTGCCCATCTTTCCCATCGAAACTGTCCACCTTGGTTTTCGGAAGACTGACCCCAAGAACCAACGGTCCGAGGGCTCGCTCTAACGACCCATCAGGGTCTGAACTAAGGAAGTTTGCTCCTGAGGCCTGCCGTTCAACGGAGGTGCTGATATCCCTTGACATTGTAATAGGTCTATTCCCGGCTCTCGGGACTGGTCAAGATTCCGCAGACCTACGGCGCCTCTTATGGGACTCGAATAGTCTACGCCTTAGTTTTAGCTCCTCTGCCTCTGAGGTCAGTTTTTCTTCCAAAAGGTCATCAGAAAATTCCCTAGGAACATTCTTCAAATCATGATTAGGCCGAATGGTCAAGGCAGCAGTGGATTTAGACACACTGTTCGTCTTTTCCGGTGGGGCCAACGCCGCCCTATCGATGTTCCTGGGTCGGATCCCCACTTAGTCCCAGGGGTCCCAAACAAACAGCAATCATCCTTAACAGAACTCGGTTCAGGTGGGACCCCATCGTTACGAAAGTTTTTGGAAAAAACATCTGGCATGAAAAAATCGTTCGTAACCTTTAAGGAGTTGAAAATAACAGAAAAAGGAACGTCACTGTAGTTACGAGTGTCTAACTGATTATCGCCCAGATGGGATTGACTCATGGGACAGTGAAGCAGCCTTGAGTGACAGAGAAGCGCTTGATCATCCGGTGCCAGGATATTGGTCCATAGAAACAGGATCAGCCTCGAAGACGCCATAAGTATAATGATTGAATTTCACACCGATCTACACGCAATCTGTTGATACAACAAATACCCTTCTCAATATTCGAAGGTAGAGAAGATAGTCTATCTTCGAAACGGTGAGTGAGAAAGCGCTCGTAAAAACCGGGCCTAACACGGTACTAACTGAATCAATGTACATGAAAATTAAATCACTCACCCCGAATGTGAAGATTTCCAGAAATTAAACAAGACTGTGCCCATACGACGAAGTCAACAACTAGACACCGTTCAGCAACGAGAGACGACCAGACGGAATCGGGCTCATTCAAACAAACGGTCACTGGTTGGGTCAGGAATAACGACTGTTCGTGCACCGAGAAGCCATGGGAACTGCGAGTTACTCGAGAGAAAATGTAGAAGGAGAATGTCTGATTTTGGCATTTCGAAATTTACAGGGCTCAGGCTGAATAAGATTAAGGGAATTAGTTGCAATATGTGATGCGAAAATAAGGGCGAACAACGCGGTCTATTTAGTGTTGAGAGCAATGCGTATGGTCCTCTTCTAACACAAATGAAGGTTCGACAGCTTGAAAATAACGCAACAGTTGCTAACGAACTCAACAGCGATCCCGACGAATTGTGAACTCAGCACACCTCGTGGCACTCACGATACGTTCTGACAGAGAGTTCCGGGCTTTGCAGACACGAAGCGTCGTTGACAAATAGTGTGCAGTGATTAGTTTGATTAGCATTTGAAAACGCCGATGGCATCAATGCTGCGTGGATCTAAATCAGGAGCAGCCCCATTCACCATGTCAAAAAACGTGCACTCCTGAAGACAATGTCGTACAAATGAAGGCATTTGTGCGATTGTAGTAGTACCGATACCAGTGTGGAGTGAAAGAAAGTTTTCGGAATGACCCAGGATCGTTGACTAGCATTACGAGCCAGTTTGCTTTGAAGTATCGGAAAATGGCTGACAAGTGGATGCATCAAAACGTATTCAGTCTAACGACTGTGAGACGGAATGCTCAGAAAACGTATTCAACCTAGACCTGAGAATTGCATCTTTATTCGCTGGCATCTACGCAAGTTTTACGGGCCTTTATTTGGAAATCTTTAACAACCATTTATCAAAAGTTCACTAAAATGTCCATCTTCATTCATCTGAGGAAAATGCTGTCAAAAGTTGATGTTGATTTACTCTGGTTAGGAAGATTAAAATTGCACCTCACACCTCACATTTCAGTATAAGCGAACACATTTGAATGCTTCTAAAGCAATGTTTGCCATATAGTCACACCACAAAACCCACATTGTTTCAAGAAATAAGGCCTTCACTTTGCCGCAATCCCTACCTCTGAAAAGTATACATGCAAACTCCTCTACCGTAAAACATGGAATTAGCCTCCAAATGAAGTCGGGGTCGGTGAAAACATTGAGCCCTTGAAAGAGGGCTTAAATAACTCTGTCACTCTATCAAAAACAGGGCCTCGTCACACTGTGAGTATCTTTCAATGAGCTCTTTGAGTGTATTTCTGAAAACAATTGACCCCCGGCTGCGTATAATGCGCAGTCCGTTTCCATTTCCAGGCTTCCCCTCGGAATCAGTTTGCCTGAAACACCCTGTTATATCTCCATCATTTGTTGACACCCTCAACTGGCACTTAATCTGTGGCATACACAAGAAATCGTTTAAAATCAGCATCATTCTGCCCATGAGCGTTATTATGTAAGTATTGCCAAGTTTGTTGAAAAATGTGAATTTGGAGATGAACGATAATTCCGGAAGAGTGATTCATGAAGTCATATTCAGAAATCATTAGAAAGACAGGTTTACAGACCACATATTTTTATCCACATATAAGTACACACGCACATTTTTGATAATCTATATATTCCGGTGCGCCTTTTTGTCATAACTGATGATAGCCGTTATATATCTTACACAATCGCATCAGGACAGCGGTTCACCTCTTGTGCTGCCTCTATAACTTACACCCCACTCACCACCCACCTAACAACCTTTGTGTGACATAAATATCAACATTGCGTAGTTAACCGGAAAATTCACGTAATTATCCGTCATAATACATGTGGTCACTCCACATTTTCCCACTTAACACGTGAAAATACACTTTTTCTAACTCTCACAAACATCCCCTATGTGATGAAGACTTCTGCAACGAGTGAACACTCAAAACCCAATGGTAACGGAACAAGTTGCGAGATTTTCAACTTCCAGTCGCCTTCTAGCAATTCACGAAGTCCTGAGATGGAGTCAGTTAAACAGTTTGCCAGATATGCAAGTTCATTTTCTTCTCACGTGCAACCTGATCTATCTCGACTTTTTTCCACTTTTTATGTCAAGTAATGACGAAGTCCCTTGACGATCCATCTGGGCGTATTTTTCGCGCGTGACCCTGACCCATCTGAAGAATCGGCTCATATGCAGTCTTGCAAAAGATGAGTTGATATAACGTCACACCTCTTGGATGGAATATGGGGGCCAGCAAACAATTTTTTCTTCCCTAGTGCATGCCTTAAAGTGTTGCGAACTGCAACCATTCTCCTTCTGATTACTCCTCCTACGCCGACAGGTCTCACGTTTGCCACATTTCATGGTTAGTTGTTGTCTTAGATCACCTGTAACGTCTTCATTGACCGCGCTAATCTGAACGCGTCTCTCGCAGATGCGTTGAGAAGTCTACACTGATATTATTATACAGGCTGGCGAGGCAAGAGGTTTTTGAGATACAGAGGGGTAATAGAAACAGGTGCGAGCTGAATCTATTGGAGACTCAAAAAACCCCAGGGTCTACTTCAGCCGTGTTTATGCTAAGGTTGCTGTCTGCAGTGATCCAGGTGTCACTGTTGATCGTTATGATGATGTTGTTGGTACTTCCTCGTAGAGGGCGAAATTATTCCGTGGGCTTTTTGTGGCGATGCATGCACGTGACACAAAGACCAGCACAGCGACCCTTCGACAGTGCGATGGAGGAACTGGGGCGAATAATGTTAAACGAATGAGGAAGTGCAGGATGAATTATCCCAGCAGGATAAAAATGGAGCTACGTGACCTGACGACATCTATCCAGTGGTTCTGAAACCTCTGAGTGATTTTCTGAGAGTCCTTCTAGCCAGACATTTGACTAGGTGACTGAAATCACTCAACATTTCGGAAGGTCACAGAAGACTGAGATTGCCTTCACTTCACGGGTAAGCTAGCTTAGACTCACTGTTCAGAAGTTGTTAGAAAGGAGTACCAGCAAAAAGCAATGTGGGCTTTTATCAGCAATGGCCTACTTTCAGATAATGAACAAAACCTCACGAGCATGGGTCCTGTTTCAGGAATTCACTTTGTTTCCTTGATGAAATCGTGAATAAGATGGACGACTGGGAGGAAACTGGGACCTAACGTTTAAAGTTTTAAAAAGCGTTTGGCACATCAGAATAACGGTTGCTCCTGAATGAGCTCCAGACTTATGGTCTTCAGGAGAAGCTACTGAAGTTGGTACGTACGTGTAGCCACAACATGCGTGAGGTATGTAGAGAGTGAGGAATTACGTGGGGTATCTAGATCATCTCCATCACTTGTGAAGATAGTAGGGAATCCGGGCACGATTTTAGGGGAAGATGGCTTAGGCATGATTTGCTTTGGGATTGACATCGTGTATTCCTTGATGGGCAAACGAGAGTGCACTAACGTCTGTTTAGAACGTTTGTCTCGGAAAGCAATCGAACTGTCTCCAACGTGAGCTGAACTAAAAGCACGTGATATTGTTCGAAGAAACCCGTCTAGTTTAAACAATTCTTGGATTTTTGTCATTTACCTAACTCCAGCCCAATCTGGGACCAACGGCAGCAACCAATTTAAAGGAAGGTGTAATTGTCTGGCTAATCAGGTGGCAAGGCGATCATGAGAATGAAACCACTGGAAAGCCATGACGGCAGCAAACAGATGCAGAAGTATATGTACGAATGGGGACGGAAGAAGGAATGATAATAAACGAAACAACTCGCAAACCAGGTGCTTTCTTTATAACCGGAAAATCCTCTGCATAGAGAAGGGCGACAGTGTCAGTGGGTATAATCAAACGATTAGTCCTATAGCACCAAAAATGGAATACGCCAGTTGAGCTCAAGCCACGCCGCTGGCATCCAAAGGCACCCCAAGCGAAAAGTGCTCGGAACATTCAGACACGCTGAACAACCCTTGAGAGTTTGCGAGTTCGACGATCTTCAATGGTAGAGCAGTCGATAAATTTTGAAGTGGGCACACATAACGCAGAAACGGGTTCACGGCTAAAGAACTTCGTGTTTTTTTCGATTCAGACCTTTTGTGACGAGTATACACTGAAACATTAAAGGATCAAGCATAAAAATATGCAAAGCTGCAGCCTTGACCCCTCAGGAATGCCGCATGCTCGTTGGTCACCAAATAAGCAGCGCGATGCCAAAGAACCACTAAAAAATTCGCACTTTTCTTTCTTTGGTATGGCGCCTTCCTTCATTATTGGAAACAGCGTTTACAAAAGTCCATGTCACACAGCAATAACACTCATTTTACCCTGTTCAGAAGCTCAGATGGACAGAGTCATCCATCCATTGACAATGAGTATGGACACATCACTGGGTGGGACTCTGGCAGTGCGTTCGTGACTCATGGTTTTCTCGGCTCAGTAAACACTACGAAACTCGTTCTAAAGAGAGATCTAGGTGTCCGGGTGTCGTTTGGCTTACCCTTCCGCGTATTATCACGAGATGGCAGCAAAAAGGATTTACCACTCGTGGGGTGGTTGAGCGCACGCTGCCCCACAGACCAGAGAGCGCTTCGGAATTTTCAGGGGTTCATATAAGACAGCTATTCGGGCATGCTAGTCAGTTCGTGTATACTGGCCTGAAGAAAGACGTGCTTGCCGTTGAGTGTATCTAGCGCGCGACAACAGCTCTTCTCCTATGGGGTCATCAACTGGTGGAACGGCCTTTATTCTGAGGTCATGGACTGCACCTTCTGAGACCGCTTCAAGGCATTGCTGGACTCCTATTTACCCAAAACGGACTGGTGGGTCTACCGTGTTCTTGGTGTTCACCGTCATCTGCAAGAGTGGTACTACACCCTGTCCTCAATGTCTGACTTTCAGGTAAACAGGTGCCCGCTTGACACCGAACAAGATAAACTGGCTGGATCCGGATGATTTTGGATTCCTACCTGGCTGAAACACATAAAGATTGATGTGATATGAAGTCAGAACTGGGCTCGTTGAACGAGTTTATTGCGCCTGCCCTTCCAGATGTTGTGGTTGCTCGCAAGGCAGTGGCTTTGTCCACAGCTCTGATTGAAGTAGCCGTGTCGAGTTTGAAAGACAAGACACTCCGGGAGAAAAGGCCTGTTTTGTGGGACGATTTCCAACCACATCTTCTCCAGCAGAACAAACCAGAGCGGTATTTGACGCCTCTCTACCAGGAGTTGACAAACATACTTTCTGCTAGCAGACCCCGCTCCAAAGCTACTGAGAAGCCACTCGGATTTCTTGCGACGTTACCCGCAAACATTAGCACAGGAGAAATACTGGAAAAACGGCTGAAGTGAAGAAAGACAATACTAATCTCAAGGGATTCCGAGTGGATCACTTACTGTAGAGCGGCAGAAGCGATCTCAGCTTGTTGGAACAATTTACCATAAAAGTACTCATCTTTGCTCACAAGAGGGGATCATTGTCCCCGAACGGATCAACCCAAGCACCCACACCAATGGCTGCTGCCCCCATTCTCTTGGGAGGCCAACCGTCTGTGGAGCTGCAAGGGTTTCTGGGTGTAGCTGCCGAAGTTGTTAAGGACCACCACTCTTCCTTCAGACCCACACTCATTTCACCTCAAAAACTTTCTGTTAAAACATGTTCAAGCTCTAAGCTTTACAGCTCAATGGGTCTGCTGCATCCAAAATGGCCCGCACTTGGCTTATTCCAGCCGCTAGTTCCTCGGCTGGATCGGCGCCAGTTTTTCCTAAGTTCTCTTCTAATCCGGAACCCCACACGAGTTTTCAGGGGTGCGAAACAGCGGAACATCCTTCAGACACTCCAAGAGCATGGGTGGTCCTAAGGCCACTGACCCTGGGCCAACGGAAGCGGACGAAGCTTCCCACAGGTAAGATCACATGTACTCAGGCTGTGTTGAAACGGCCGCAACCCCCCAAAAGGGATTACAAAGATATACCGCATGTTACGCACCCCTCCTCGCTACTGCGACGGCTTCCTCAAGCCCCTTCTTGAACATTTCTGTCTCTGTCTATTTGCACAGAGACAAGCGAGAAAGTGACCTTCATGTGCTTGAACACCAAATGTGTGAGCCAGAAATCGGATAGTTGGTCCACGACACTAGCCTGCACATTATTGTTTCAACGGAGACCTGGTTTTCCGCAGATATCAGTAATAATGAGCTGCATGTTTATCCCGGATGTCCAGTGGTATTTCGAGCTACGCTTAGTCTTCTCGCAACATCTATCGATATGCTGGATCCACGATAGTCGCGTCTGTAGGTAACGAACGTCCATAAATTCTGATCCCGTCGAGCAACAAATTCGGATCCAAAAATGGAAGACGGTCGCATTGGCGAGCTTCTTATTAATAAAGTGCTAATATTTGAAAACAATACGATGAACCAAATAGCGGAAGACAACAACGAACCTCGATATTGAATCCACCAAATATACAAGTTCCGAGACTAACGGTTCGCGTAAATATGACCGAATGCAACAGTCACGTAATTGCGAAGCGGTCGGGCGAAAATGATACCAGGGCACATATAAACAAAGGTCCGGCAAGGGAAAGTAAGGAGGAAGACCACGCGAAAATAAGTTTTAAAAGTGAACAGTATCAAGATTTAATAATACATCAAGATCAGCATTCATTTGAGAAGTGATTTTTCACGCGCGTAACTTGAGCGGTAGTGTCAGATCGTAGGAAAGGCTCGTAATCGGTATAGAGAATTCCAACGTAAGGAGACGAATCAATGAGAAGGGAATAAATAGAGCAGGGAACATGGCCACCAACATTCCGTTAACACACAACAATCATCGAACACTAACGCAAGCGGCTACTTCAACACTGGCCCCCGAAACCATCATGGTTTCCCAAATCTCATGTAGCTGCGGGCTGAGTGTGTATCGTGAACTGGTTCCCTTGCACCCGAGGATTACTCGCTGACGACGCCACTATCCTCTGCTTGTTCGAGAAGACGTATGGATCTTATGTCTCTCCTGACCTTGCCGCTCTGTGTTCTCAAGTACACCTCGCGAATGTGATTGTCGGCACCCTTCACTACTCCGTTTACCACAGCTTTGGGCCAAACGCCGACGGGCTGAGGGCCTCCAATGAGGTCACCAACCTTCACATCTCGTCCAACCTTCGTCCCATTATGATAAGCTTGGATGGAGGGTAGGTACTCTGTGACCCAGAGTTTCCAAAACACACTAGCCAGGTGTTGAGACTGCACCTTTCTAGCAATGTGATATGGGCGCATGGCACGCCCGGGTTTGGTTTCAGGAGCAACAGATCGTTTGGTTTTAGAACCGAGGGACCGTCCGGATGATTGTGAACTGAAACTAAAGGTCTGTCATTGAGAATTCTCTCGACCTCAATTAAATAAGTGCATAGACTCTTCTCCGACACTACTTGTTCCCTTGCGAGGGCCCGCATGACCCGTCGAACTGCGTGAATCATGCGCTCCCATGTTCCACCCCAGTGGCTAGCAGCGGGAGGATTAAAGTGCCAGTCGATACCGCGGACCACCAGAGTCCGATGGATTTTGTCTTGGTCTAGGCCGAGTAAATCCCCCATCAGCTCTGATTCCGCGCCCACAACGTTGGATCCGTTATCACTATACGTGATTTCCGGCACACCCCGACGTCCAACGAACCTCTTTAGAGCCATTAGAAAGGAGTCCGTTGACATCGATTGTGCTACTTCCAAATGTATAACTGTTGTCCTTGAACAGGTGAAGAGACAGCCATATCTCTTGCAAACGCTTCCCCCAATTCCAGCCTTTAGAGGTCCACACCACAGGCTGTGAACGAGGCACCACCAGGTGTTGTACGATCAACAGGAATCGGAGCCATCACTTGATGGCACGGTTTTGCTGCCAACACTCTACACTTCATACATTTCAACAGGACACGACGCACACTAGTCATGTCCTTGACAATCCATACCTTCTCAGGATGGGTGATAAGATGTGACTAGCCCCCATGCGACCTACGATCTCATGATAGTGTCTAATAATCATATCCGTAACAGTTCCGTGGGGAGGCAGTATCATTATTCTAGTACCGCTAGGCAGCCCGGTCAAAACCCTTCCACCGAGACACAGAACATCGTTTATAGTGACAGGCTTTAGTCGGGCTAGCGTACCCGGTCGGCCTTTGAAGTGTTCCGTACAGCCCCGTGTAAAGTTCTTAAGAACTAGCACCACAGGTTTCTCGCGAAGCTATGTCCGAAGGGTTTATCTCAGACGGAATGTGTCGCCATCGACAGTCCTGGGCGTATTCACGATCTAGTTGGACACGGTTGGCTACAAACGTGACAAAGCGACAAGAGGTGTTTCTCATGTACTCCACCGCGATGACGGAGTCTTTCCAAAGTATGATGTTATGAAAGGTTAGATTGAGCTCACTTACTAAAAATCTCGTTAGTTTAGCCGCCAATACTGCAGCTGTAAGTTCCAACCTTGGGATGGACAAGTGCTTTAAACGTGCAACACGGGACTTCCCCATCAGGAAGCAACAAAAAATGCTGCCATCTCCCAAGACTTCTCGGAGATAGCCGACAGATCCATAACCCATCTCGGAAGTGTCGGAAAACATATGCAACTCTGAACGTCTTCCCATGGTGTATGATACAACGCTGTACTGCAACTGAGCCTGTCGACGCTACACCCCGTGGCCACCTTTCCCACTCACCTTGATGCCTTCCATCTAAGGGTGTATCCACCCGATATTCGTGCCACAAAATCCCTGGAGCAGTTTCCGAACGTAGAGAACAAGCGGAGCAACTGACCTCAATGGGTCGTATACCGACGTGATGCAGCATAACAAGCCTCTCCGAGTGAATGGCTTCTTCGGCAAAGATACGCGAAACTTGAAACAGTCTTCCCATGCGTGCCACTGAACTCCAAGAGCCTTCTGGTGACTGCGATTACCTGGGTCCAGTGCCGCTGATACAGATGCTCTTCCGTTCGGTGGTATATCCGTTTTCTGAATGCCAACTTTCCCTGAAATTTTTTTAAAATAAAAGTTATTATCATCGTCCCTTGTGTATGTTTGTTCATGACGTTCGAGCTTTTGCCTTTCCGATGTTAACTCGGGATTAATCTACAACCGTGGGTGTGT
>QNGE01006688.1:0-29293 GCA_008508345.1 Paragonimus westermani
GTCCAGCTGTCGAAACAGCCAGGTAATTCGCATTAGTTCTTTAGATTTACAGTAATTTGTTTGGTATTTTCGATAGAATGTTAGGTGTTCAATTCCTTCGGGTATGTTTAATTTGTTGGCAAAACGTCAAGGTCAAACTTCCTTGCGCCTTCCTTTTACAGTGTGTAGTGCTGTGTGTGTGTGTGCGTTGATTCCGCGGAATGTCGAAACTGGTTGTTCATCATTGGGACCCCTGCACGGATGGCGAGTGCAATTTGAAGAATATGTTAGCCAAGTTGAAGAAAGAGGCAAGTTATTACTTTTGTCAATTGATACTCTCGGCTGTATCCCCACCCCGAGCTCATTTCTTAGTAGTTTGACGTTGTTGGCATTGCCAAGTTGGTCGTTGAACATCAACCATAATGTTCCTCTGTTTGACTAACCACACGTTTTGGTAGGATTTTACACGTGGGCTGTGGCAGGGGCTTGATTTAATTCTTGTGTCTGTCACTCGTGCTCACTATTTAGATGAACTAATCGACAATCGTCGGTGCGCATATTATCAAGTACAAATCGCGATTCATTGCCACTAATTCACAGCGGAATTCTGCACACACTCGTTGATCAAATATACTCCAAAATAACTTTCATATCTCCTCACCCTCTCACGTATTGCTTCCTTGTTTGGAGCAGCTTGAGAACTGAAAGCACTCGGTAATCTACAGCTACTGGGAGCTGATTTTCGGACTATGCTACGACTATGATTAATCCTATTCGGTAAACTACACTGAATGTCTGTGTTGTCTGCACTTGCATAAGGGCATCTGATAACGCTTGGCTTTAGCCCAAGCTTGGTTTTGTACATGTAGATTGCTCAAGGCAATAAAGGAGTTCGTCACCAAACAGGGAAGTGTAGNGTGTACAGTGATTCAATGTCTTTAGGGGTGTTTAGTGTACAATCTCATATTGACTGACGTGCGTTGAATTGCGTGAACATGTTCAGGCATGAATGTGTAGACTGCCAGAAAAAAGTATATTGCGTTTCACAGTGAGGCTAGAAATACCCCTTATATGCTCAGCCTATATTCGTACAGTGTGTCATTATCAGCAAGCGCCACTTGCTTATTTCATGTAGTGCCTCAACTGTTAATCGGAAAGACGAATGTAACTCATCCATTTCATCAGATCTATTTAAAAGGGAGCGTGTACTGATTAGGAACGGGGTTAGATGTATAGCGGCCCCATGAGGGTTTTGTGGCCGACTATTGCCTGTCCCCGCGTGAGGATCAAGATTTACACAGCGGATAATATCTCGCATAATGGTCAATTCTTAACTCTGTCTGAATGATAGAATTAACAAACCTTGATAAATCATAGATAATCATGAACTTTTACTATACGCACAAGCTTCAGGGAATACGTGCATTGAACATATTTCTAACGTGGTTATCAGGTCCGGCGTCTATCGATGGTGGAATTCCAGTCATTTGAACATTGTTCACAAACTCAATTCGAGATAATTCAACAAAACCATCTTTGATTTATCATAGCCTCTGTGCCAATCCTCTACACACTATTGTCAACTGGTCAACTGCCGAATTCGACCCGCTGTGTGGAAATTAATCTTGGCACTTTGACGAGCACGTCGGTATGCGGAAAATAGGATCCACAGTATGATTTCCACCGTGAGCGGATTACGGACAAACATTGGACTGGTTCACTGGTTTCCGTAACAGCATTCGGCAGATGCTGATATGCAACAGATGCATGGTTCTAAGAAATAACCCCGAGAATGACACTTTATATAGAGAGAATGATATGAAAGTATGTGTTCATGTGAGACCTACTTCCAATTTTGTCTTACTTTCAATTTACATCAAACTACTACTTGTCAGTTTAGAATGTTTGTAGTTACAAGCCACTAGTAATATCTTCACTGTGTGAATTCGATGCTGCTGTATCCAATCTGGACCGTGTTTGTGTCCATGCGAGTCTGGATGTTAAGTTGGTATCCTAGTTACTAAACGATTTATTGTACGTGTGTGTGTGTTGGTACATCATTGTCAGACAACATTTGGTGAGGCTGGATGCAAATTCGTGTGACGCGGGAATCGCTACAAGTTCCGGATCATTTCTTGACTGATCCTACGGAAATGAAATCAGCTTTGTTTCGGATTTATTTGAAGAACACGTCTGCGGATTGTGTGGAGATGGTACAAGTTTTCAACTGTCACCCCATTTATATGAGAGGAATAAGATGAAACTTGACAGACTGCACACCAGAAAGGAACGCCCTAGGCTGGATGATGCACTGAATCTGAGTGCCACAATCTCTGTGAAAGAGGTCCTCCTTATTCTGGATTAAGATTGAAGGCACATTCATCCCGGGGCCTAAGTTTCCACGACTTCTGCAAGGAGGCGATGAGAGGCTGGATAATTACATTTCATATCCCATGTGTGTTGTGAGCCAACCCGATTACACTTCAGTTTAGTAGAAGAATGTTGAAGATTTCTTTTCAAACCAACAGCCAACTTACGTCAAAGTTGAATCGAAACCTCCAGAAAAACTGATATTGGAAGATTCCAGTGAGCAATCCTGAAAAGTTGCCGATGATCTTGTCCAATCAAACGTTGATATTCAGGAGTACGCTAAATGATCTACGTTCATTGCACCCTATACGGATATCGATCCTCAATGTCTGTAGATTCCTTGCTGAAATTCTGTCGCGCAATTTTTCACCACTGTGTGCCTATCCTAGAAGATATAACCGCGTTTCTCCCAAACGGTGGTTCCAACCATACCGTGGCGGTCTATGTTTCGAGTAGTATTCGCAAGATGCTATTGGACGGAATGAAATGAATTATTTGTGGGTTACACCCTGCCTGGATGGAATGACAATGAATGTTATACAGACTGATCTTGTCAAATCGATTTATCCATGTTTATTCTCTGACACTTTCGGAACTCTACTTAAAAGGTGGCACGGAATAGTACCAAAACCAACGTCAATCTCTTCAGCACACCAGAGCCAGGAACTATACCACCGTCCAAAAGGAGGCTGTTTCTAATGACTCCGAGCATCCCAAGAGCTTATTCATTAAGAACTAATCGGGCCGATTTGCGCTTTATGCGTCTTTTAATCCCAGCTCTGAGAAATGATAAATCTGTTTCTGAGTAGGACAGTGAGAAGATGCAATTCATGTTGTGTTCTCCGGAATAATATCACAGAGTTATTTCGATGAGATGTATGTAACTTCTAGGTTCATGATTTGCACGGTTCTTCAAGATGCCGTATAGTATCCCGCAAGTCAGTGAGATGTATGTTCCCACATCGTGATTCGTCCAGTACGGGGTAAATATCCCAGTCAGCTTATCAGGTGTAAAGGTTTATCGAAACCTATATATGGTCGTGTCATATGTACCCTTGGTAACTCTTATATATGAATCACATAGTTCGAGGTATTTTGAGATATCAAATTTGGATGGGCCAACTTTGCTGGCGAAACCTGTGTGATGATCGTTATAGGAATTCCCTGTTATTATTCATGATGGGACACTGAGATCTTTTGGAGAGGAGGCGGTTCCGGGAACGGAGAAACGCTGGGGCACGTTGCACAATTGCTTGCTTGCCGTATTTATCACTCTTCGATTTGACTATGGCTTCCATTTCCCACAGGAAACAAATAACCACATCGAAAACTATGGTTGCACCGTTCTTGAATCAGAGAAGTGAGTTGGCTGTGCGAGTATGAGTCTGTGGAGTCATTGAGAGTTACTTGTTTCTCAATTTATGAACCATTATTCCAGTCACAATTTTGTGTCACCTGCATTTTCCAGAATGGATAAGATGACGAGACTGTAGAATATGAGACGAACTTTCGTGACTGGCACCACGACGACAATTCTATTGCTCCAGTGGTGTTGGACGGCCACGTGAACGACGGGTTCCGTGTCCTACAAGTCTGCTCTACTTTTATCGGTCTGATTTGGAGGCGAGAAGCAACTCTGGTTGGGTTCCGTAACCAGTTGTGTGACTCAACCATCGTTAGAAAATATCACGAACAGACAATAGGTCGTGAAAGATGGAACGCCTCACGCCACGCTAAGTTTGCATCTTCTTTGGATAGTTTACTTGTTCCCGCTGCGGATGTCGGCGTGAAGTGGTTGTGATGAGAGATTACGCAAAACCAATTGTAGAACCGCATTTGATGATAACAGGTGGTTTTCGACGCAGGATCTAGTGAGAGATATATGAGATAGAAGATGTGTTAGCACAACGCCGCCGGAATCGATATCTGAATAAGAGAAGGCCTTAGACTTGTCGTTGGGCAGACATTTCTGTTCGTTCATTCTCACTGCCCAATCTAAAGACTTAATCGTAATTCCATGAGCAAAGCCAAGACATGGTTTATGGGTTAACCTCGGCAATAGATGCCTTAGTGAGACTGATTATTTGTTGAGGTTTCAGTTACGTTGCGGACAGCTTGTGTATCGGTTTTGATAGATCGGCAGCGGTGTCAGTTGAAGTGATTGAACGAGATATCTAGAAACCTGAATGTTGTTGTAGGGGAAGCAGATACTACGGTGGTTCCGTTCACTCTCAAACGGCAACCCTCAAGAACCGTGGATGCATCGGGTCTTCGAACAGTTAGCAGCCAAAGCAATTTCAAGCAAACTACTTTGCAGACATTTCATTTCGATTGTCTGCGTTTCCCTCAGTGGAGTTGTTAGTGCGATATCATGTGCATATGCTAGGTTGTTCAACTGGCCACCCAATGTATTCATAGAATGATTAAAATCGAAGGGACATGAGAGAGTTCCATCAAAGGACACTGCAAACAATGGAGGGGACACGAGCTTACATTGGAGAACCCGTATTTTTCGGAAAACCTCACCGCCTTCGAAACCATACTTACCAGACGTATAAGCTGTATGTAGGTAGTTTCGGAAAATGGTAAGTGTACCATGAACAATGACTGGTCTCATCGGAGAATGCGTGAGAATGACAAAGAAAGCTGTGGAGAGTATTTGACATCTCGCACTTTTCATCTCGCTACGGGAAGCCGAATTGCCGTCGGCCAGAGGAAAGTAAAGGCGCCCAACAACTGCGTGAGATTTTATGAAAGCACCTTGTGACCATCGAAAGAAAAGGAGTTGGAGAGAAGTTAGATGGCGTAAGCGAGTTGGACATGTTGACTACGAATGTTATGCGAGAAGTGTTCAGCTGAAGAGAAACTCGTTCAGTAGTCAATAATAAATGAATGGACTTTTGTCAATGATTCAGCTGGGGAGTGAGCTACTTCAGTGGGATATGAGATGATCGTGTCCTGGCGCAGACTGTTACGGAGAACGGAGTGAGTGGAAGACCATGTTGCTATCACATCGGGTCACAACCCGTAGAAGAGGGTTATCACAGACCTCCTGGAAACCAAGCATTGTACTTCAGTAGTCCGTAAATCCTCGAATTCTAGTTGGTTATCGGAAAAGACATTTTCCCACCGACCGTCAAGTTTTGACATTGCCACGCCCCTTGTTGTTCATATGCGAACACGAAGCAGTTGGCTGCTAACTTTGATCCTCATGATGTGACTGAAGCTCCACCATCGATGGACGCCGGACCTGATAACCACGTTAGAAATATGTTCAATGCACGTATTCCCTGAAGCTTGTGCGTATAGTAAAAGTTCATGATTATCTATGATTTATCAAGGTTTGTTAATTCTATCATTCAGACAGAGTTAAGAATTGACCATTATGCGAGATATTATCCGCTGTGTAAATCTTGATCCTCACGCGGGGACAGGCAATAGTCGGCCACAAAACCCTCATGGGGCCGCTATACATCTAACCCCGTTCCTAATCAGTACACGCTCCCTTTTAAATAGATCTGATGAAATGGATGAGTTACATTCGTCTTTCCGATTAACAGTTGAGGCACTACATGAAATAAGCAAGTGGCGCTTGCTGATAATGACACACTGTACGAATATAGGCTGAGCATATAAGGGGTATTTCTAGCCTCACTGTGAAACGCAATATACTTTTTTCTGGCAGTCTACACATTCATGCCTGAACATGTTCACGCAATTCAACGCACGTCAGTCAATATGAGATTGTACACTAAACACCCCTAAAGACATTGAATCACTGTACACACTTGCCACCGCCTAATTTGTAAACCGATGGCACACAACGTAGTCTCGTTTTGGTAATCCATGCGAAATTGCTAGTCATGTCTAGATCATCACATGTGAGTTTTAGCAAATCACAATCAGATGACAACAGTCTGTGACTAACAAGTCCAATTTGCACGCGGGGAAACAGCCGTTCTGTTTACTCGTGTATGTGTGTGTATTGCTTCCTTGTTTGGAGCAGCTTGAGAACTGAAAGCACTCGGTAATCTACAGCTACTGGGAGCTGATTTTCGGACTATGCTACGACGATGGTTAATCCTATTCGGTAGACTACACTGTGAATATCTGTGTTGTCTGCACTTGCATAAGAGCATCCGATAACGCTTGGCTTTAGCCCAAGCTTGATTTTGTACATGTAGACTGCTTAAGGCAATAAAGGAGTTTGTCACCAAACAGGGAAGTGTAGAGTTTTAGCATTGACGATTTCATTTTCGTGAACGAACTTTGGAAAGCCGGTTAATGTAGCAGTGGGCAAACAGGGGTTTCTTTAGTGTTCGGTTAACGATTGATTGTTTTCTTTTCTATGACTGTTTTGTGAATGTTCAAGTGAGCCCGATGTGTGTGTGATGGTTAGGCTTGCGTGGTCAAGCTTGCGTGCTGTTTTGATCCGGAGGGCTGTGCTGACTAGGACTTCGGTCCTTGCGGATTCAACCTTGTCAGATTGACCGATGGGGAGCAGTCAGACAAAAAGCAGATGCGTGCGTTTGTTGTGCATGGAGACTGTGTGTTGTGGCTTCGTTGTGGCTTCGTTGGGAAGGTGCCTGTTTCTGCCTGGACTGACTGTGTGTCTGGTTGCTGGGATCGTGTGTACAGTGGTGTTTGATGCTGTCGCGTCTGTGATCTTTTGGACAACGACAGAAGCTGGATATCAGACGGCTGGAGAACTCCGAGACGAAGGCCGCCTTTCAACGTGCAGTCGTCGCTCGCCTGCACAATGCTCTTGTACCCACTACCCCGGAGGGTATGTGGCAACATCTGAAGGAACAGATTATGGCAGCAGCCACCGGGACGATCGGTGTGAAGCGCAAGAAACGCCCGGACTGGTTCGATGACAACAACGTGGCTACCTCCAACTTGGTACGAGAGAAGAATGCCGCGTTTGCCACATCCACAACAGACTCGGCCAATGGAGCGAAGAAGACTAGGTTCCGGAATATCCGCCGTCGACTGGCTGAGCGTGTTCGCGGAATTAAGGACAACTGGTGGAGGAAACAGGGCGAGCGCATGTAGGGCTTTGCAGATCGTCGGCAACGCAGGGAGTTCTACGATTCGCTTAAGGCGATCTTCGGTCCGTCTATCCAGTCTACTAAAGCACTGGTAGACGTGGACACCGGCTATTCTTGCAGCCAGCCGGAAGACATCATGGGAATATGGCGCAAACACTTCGGCAGCCTGTTAAACCGCCCTACTAAAATTGATTGGGCGACTGTTAGCAGTCTGTCTAGCTTATATTTGCTTGCGATGGTAACATTTGCTTTACAGGACTCTAGAGAGGATGGCTTCGAGTTGGAGTACCGGACGAACGGGCGTCTGTTGAATATTTGACGTTTTGGCGCCCCAACCCGGCTACAGACCTCAAGGATGCGGATGCTTCTGTTCACAGATGACAGCGCCTTGCTAGCGCACAGTGAAGAAGAGCTGCAACGTCTAGCTACAGCGTTTGCTTCCGCAGCATCGAAGTTCGGGTTGAACATCAACCCAGGTAAGACGTTTTCGTCCTTTCAGCCTTCTCCTGGTGGAGGTGCTGCTTGTGTACCTCCACCCAAAATTTGCATCGCTGGAGACACAGTGAATGGCTGCGGGGATTTTTGCTACTTGGGCAGCAACTTGTCGACAGATCTGTCCGTGGACCGCGAGTTGAGAGCGCGTGTGGCAAAGGCTAGCGCTGCTTTCGGACGTCTTGAAAGGTGTGTCTGGAAGAATCACAGCCTGAAGATGGCCACGAAGTTGTGTGTCTATCGCTCAATGGTGCTGTCTATCCTGCTGTACGGCAGTGAGACGTGGACACTGTATCAGCGGAACGTGAGCTATTTGAGCCGTTTCCATGTTCAGTGTCTGAGGCGCATCTTGGGTATTCGGTGGTCGGACATGATTCCGAACACTGAGGTAATGCGGCGAGCGGACATGGACGGGATGGAAGCCATGTTGATGCTGAACCAGCTCCGTTGGCTCGGTCACGTCCGTCGGATGGGCGATGACCGTATCCCGAAGCAGTTACTGTACGGACAAGTGAAGTCAGGTAAGCGAAATCCCGGTGGCCAGAAGCGGAGGTACCAGGATGTTGTGCAGGTAAGTCTTTCACGTTGTAACATTGATTTCAGATGTTGGGAAGATTTGGCGTTGAAGCGGACGGCCTGGAGGAATACGGTTTGGGCGGGCGTCCGAGCGTCCAACGAGCAATTATTGCGCGGCCGCGAGCGGAAGCGTGCAGTACGCAAAGGAACCATCGGTGTCATAGGTCGCAGTGACGTGACTATATGGCGTTGCGATGTGTGCGGCCGCGAATGCGCTGGCCATTTGGGGCTAGTAGGTCACCAAAGTACTCATAGTACCCCGCCGGCGAAGAGGCGGCGAGTACGCCAGGCTCAGGTAGGTCATATCAGTATATGTATTCCACTTCTGTTAATGACTGTATCGGCCAACATCCTGGGCGTTCACAATTAATCCGCCCTTCTTTTCAGAAACCTGAGTGTCTGTGGTCTTTTACCCATTCTTTTCTCCGGCTTTGTTGATGTAATGTATGATGAATGGTCTGCCTGGCTTTTCATAGCTCAGTGAGAAACTTGCTTTTCATCCCTATCTTCTTTAGGTTGCACTAACCTGCACTCCTATACTGCAACGATTCTTGTATTACACTTCCGAAACCTTTGTTCTTAGTTTAGATCTCGTCATTGCAGCCTCTCTCTGTTTAGTTTCCGAGAGATAAGCGTTTCCCTTCCTTATTAGCCAATCAACTGGCTAACCAGCATTGGCCGGCTGGACACAAAGGCCCCACTGGCACACCTCCCGGTCTTATTCCTTCGGGTTTACACTGGATATGTGGTGTGTTGGTGGAACTGCAATCGGTGCAGCGCAAGCCAATTGCAGTGATGGCTAAGCGCAGGCGTCCTTTGGCTTCGGTCATTGTGACAGACTAATCCGAATCGGATGTCGCCAACCGTGAGGGTGAGGGTGAGTTTGGCTGCACAAATCTGCACGGATTAATCGCATAACATGATGATTGTTACAATTCATTTCTTGCACATTTCTAATCAACGGTATGTGTCTCTAATGTGGAACCATCATGGGCATCGGTGTACGCTATATACGATGCACAATGAAAAACCACGACGAAATTTTCTCGATGAATTTAAAATGAACAATCACTCTTCATTTTTGCCGGAAAACGCGGCCGAGTTCGGTTGGTCACATTCAGGAAAATGCCAGAGAAATATTCCAGACAGTCCACGCTGAATCGTAAGGCTTATTGCATGGGCTAGAAGTCCGTACTGGACTGACTGCTCTCTCTTTCTCTCTATGGTGAACTCCGAAGAGGATTCTGGAAACCATACACTTCGCGGCTTGAAGAATGTTATTCACCATTTCAAATTTCACAGTGATCAGAGCAGTGTAGCAGAATTCTGCGATCCACTGTTGATTATGCAGTTCTCCTGTTTTGGTCAGGAACTCTTGATGTCATTCTGAAGCAGATTTGTTCAACAACATGTTAGAAGATATCGGCCACTAATTTTCAACTCGAAGTTTTCCATCGATAACCCAGTCGGAATGGAAATGAGATTATCCAGTCCATCTGTGATTATCACATATATCTTTGCAGCCTTCAGGTCAGGGCAGTCGGCTACTCCCTGATTACACTCATGATCATTTAACACTGTGACCATTATCGGAGTGATCCATGTAGATATTTTCATGTAGATGTAGCATTGACCTTCCTTCCCAAGCACTCAGGAAGGCACCAGGAACCCTGTTCATTAGGTTATACTTGGTTGCCTCCTGATGACAGCTCAGGTCCTAGTTGTCAACTGTGCTCGTGCAATACGTGCGAATTCATGCAATCAACCGAGTAACGATAGCATCACGTTCGTATCCTTAGCACTACCGGTGACTGACACTGAGGAAAGGAGGTCAAACGTGTGTTAAATGCATGGAAGCAAATTCATTTGTTGAACATTCTCCCAGATAAACAAGTAAAACCCGATGACTGCCTACTGCCTCTCTCTCTCTCTCTATATATATATATGCATACATATATCTCACAATTAATATCCATCAGCACAGTCATGTACATAAACTGAAAAGCTGTATCGTGACAGTTGTGTCAACAACAAACTGGCATCACACGTTAGAATTGGGGTTGTTATCTCGAAAATGAAATTGTACAGTGGATTTAGCAGTACACATGTATAGGTGGCCAACGCTGTGATTCGAAGTAATTATAACTGGCGAGCTGTTTTCATGCATAAGTTGGGCAACCGCGGTGAATTATTCTGAATATCGGTGTCGAAAACGACGATGAAAACTGGAGGTTCTTTTGACTCATAGATCACCGAACTGACATTAAACATCCCTGTTTGCCCCGAACATTTATACTATCGACCTGTCCTCTCTGATCTCATTCATAGCTGTGTGTTTTACGATCTTGCTTTTAATTGGGTGACCTACTAACTAGTTGGTCTGGCGAATATATGGCTGTCAGTGTCAATATGGGATACCGCGCTCCACGAATCACATGCCTGTTGTGCATCCTTCACGTTGACTAGCCTTGAATAAGTCACACGTGTAGGTGCCTTGGATTGTGTGTTGTTTGCTCCCGGCTACACAACAATGCTCAAGTGTACATCGCTTATCCCGGTAAACGGAAGCTGTTGGCTACTGTCTACATAAGACTGTTTCACGGTTGTGTCCTGTTGACAACGGGACACAGTGTACACAGCTGGTTCGTTTGAACGTGAGAATCAACCCGCATTACCTGCTTCCCTACTGATTTCAAGCACACCTCTGGCGACTTACATAATTGTGAACGAAGCTCCAGAGTTTGATGAGTATTCCGTGAAGTCCATGTAGTCCACTGTTCTGTGATAGGTAGACTGTCATATATTTACGTTGTGGTATATTGCGGCCCGATATCCGTTGAAATCAACAGTCCACACGTGCTCATTTGCTCATCTAGTGTCCAATTTCCTACGTTTGCATTACACTTCAACCGTGGTGGCTTTTGTGGTTTGTTGGTTAGCAATCATTGGCACCTTATCAAAAAAATTATGTACACTCAATTCATGTCGTGGTTAACAAACCACGAATCCTCTCAGCGTGGTTCAGCCGTTTCAATTTCACGCCATTATAGCACAGAAGTAGCCGCAGGCACGTCGAATACGCTCGTCTCTCATGCCTCGTTCAATTGTGTCCAGGTTTGAATGTCACCCTAGTGGGTACTCATTCTGCCATTGGACACGTTCACCCAGAACACAATGATAACCATCTGAAATTTGGTTGCACACATGTTGCGCTGCACTCTGAACGCCAACGCCTCATGGTTTATTCTGTGTGATGTATGTATATTCTGTGTGATATATACTGTGAACCATCCGAAGTTGATTCTCTCCCTATCTAAAGCCGTTTGCTTGCCAACTTTTCCACGAAATTTTTGACAAACGCCTTTTGTTTTTTTTCTGGCCAGAATCAATGACAATTATGTTCGGGTCGCTACAGGCGTAACTGAGAGTACGACGGCATAACACCAACCGGAATGCTCAAACCATCATACGTTTACATCGAGGCCCTTGACGATACCACCCGGACACCAATCCACAACCGGTGGCCTGCACAACGTTACTGTCAACTGCTCCTATACCTATGCTCCATTGGTCAACCTATGGCGCTCTAGATCGCCTACTAGTCCCCAGTACTATAGGTCCTTTATATACTTCACCCTGTGTTGGTAAAATGAACAACAATGACTGAACACTTATCACATCGTTGCACAAAAATCACTCCACATTCATACTATGAACTCTCATCTGAACTGTTGTTTTCGTTGATTTTGTATCGCTTCATTGGATTATTCACGCTACTGCATTATAGGCATTCATTTATTGACGGTTGAATTCCGTGCTCAGAATTCACTTGGTCTGCTAACCTCTATTAACCTATGTTCGGAACCAGTTTTATCCGAGTAAATCTTCAGTATTCTGTTTTGTTCCGCTCCGAAACAAGAGGTTCGCAACTGTCCGATAGACTGCGTATGGCCGTGAATCGCGATTGTTTGTATACCCCGTTATTAATTCTTACACTGCCCGTACTCTTCATGTCACATCTGCCCGATAATTCACGTGTGACGACGTGAGATGACTCTTCACAGATTGAATTTATGCGGTATTCTCGTGTCC
Source organism: Paragonimus westermani (assembly GCA_008508345.1). Lineage (NCBI taxonomy): Eukaryota > Metazoa > Platyhelminthes > Trematoda > Plagiorchiida > Troglotrematidae > Paragonimus > Paragonimus westermani. Next base: position 12,561 of record QNGE01006688.1, read on the forward strand.
CATGATATTGTTGCGAAACGACAAGATCCACAACTCGGTGAGTAACACCAAACAGTGTCACTTTCAAATGACTGGAACTAGAACATCATCACCCTTGACTGAATCGGGAACAAAATCGGTCACGAATATCTCAATGTTAAATATCACCTATGGGCAGGGACACGCCTGTCGTTCTAAGGATCTCATTTTGCCCACATCCACACGCTATCCAGTCAACTTGACTCTCAGCAGACGTTCGCACTAGCGGTGAGGTATCAAGCAGATATCTGCGATCCAACACCTCACCCAGTCGTGTAGACAAATTCACATCGTTCTAGATTGGTGTTGTGTGCTTCATCTGAATAGCAGATAACTGTCTCCTAGCCATCACGGAATTTGTTGTCATCCTCTCGTTATCTGGACCTGCTCTTTCTGATAGACTGGCCCGTTAGACATGATACAACCGTGAATTACCTTGATAGACAATACGTTTATTTTAATCTCATGAAATTCCACCATTAGGAGTAGATTGAGTCGCTACAACGTTGTAGCAGCACATGAATTAGCTGATAGTTTGTGCTCAATGACGGAGAATCTGAGTGTAAACAAATCAAGGTGCGGTATACACTCATCATCACGTATCGTGCTGCCAACAAAGAGAGTATTCCAGAAGTGAAATAAACCAATAATATTCCCGCTTCCGAATCGTTCCTGGAGCATATGTTCCTATTTCTTACTATCCGCAAAGCGATTTTCATCTCGTTCAGTCAACTGCACCGTTGCAAACTTGGTAGAACTCATTAGTATATCACCTCAGACGTGTAAGCCGAACGATTGATTGATTCACCAAAACGACTCCCAAAGCATTGTTGACCTGGTTCATTCTTACCGACTCCTAATGGATAGTTGTTCAGTGCTTCGTTGCGATCAACAAGTTCTCTTTGGTAATTCTCTACATTCTGCTCGATACGACTAATGTATATTTCTGAACTCGTATGTGAGAAACACACTCGGCTGAGTGCGATCGGTTCACACGGTTACATGTGTTAGACGCCCAAATTTCGTAGTACACTGAGACAAATTTTCGAACCTGTCGGCAAAAGAAGCTTAACGATAGAAAACAGATTCGCGGTTCGCAATACAATTGGTTCTCCACATTATTAAGAAAAGAGTTTGTGCTGCAAAGGAGTTGATCCGAGAATTTCCCATCGTATAGATGCACTGATTACAAGTGTATATCTGTAATGATGTTGAATGTCTTGTCAGGAGACTGTTGGTAAGAGCTACAAAAATGAACGTGAGGAGTTTACGCTATTAATTACCGCACAATACACCAGAAAAACATGTAAATAATTCTGTGGGGGAGGCAGAAACGTTTTGAATCTAGTCGAACGGTAGGTCAATTTCTAAAGAGCAGTCCATTGTTAGTGGCAGCAAAGTGTCCCAATATTGGAAAACTGGCGACTGCTTCTTCCAGCTGTGTGTACAGACTTTGTGGANTGTCCCAATATTGGAAAACTGGCGACTGCTTCTTCCAGCTGTGTGTACAGACTTTGTGGAGAATTTTCTCGAACGTGGGTAAATGGTGGAATGAAGTATGAAGCAAAAACCTGTATTAAAAACAGAAAATGTGAAATTCTCATGTGAATGATAGCGTTGTTGATATTGTTGTATTAGTTAAAATGCATGACGCCAGCTTCCACTTGTCATCATTTAGTACGGAAGGCGAGTTGTTACAAACTAACTCTTCGGTATAGGAACACCGACTAATTGCGATGTAGATGCGCTTTATTCAGGTGATGTGTTGGTTGAAGTCGGTAGCTTTCATAGCAGAATCTGTAAATGGTTTACTAGAGGGGATTGAAGCGTGAAGGAACAGTGGTGAACGGCAAAGAGATCTTGAAGTACGGTCACGTGAGGGAGTGAAATATTTGAATAATCCTTCCCACACAGTTCTCAGCGTGCACAACTCTTGTGTAATAATCATTGCTCACATAACGCTGACTACTCTCAGGTGTAACATAAACGTATATATGTGTGAAACGTGGACCCGCTCCATCTATGTGCGTGTATATTTGAGGTATAATTTTTCGCGGTCCTTCATGTTAGAAGTGTTAATGGCCTCGAATAATGAGCGTGGTCAATACTTCGAACAGTATCAAGTATAGGTTCAGTTGAGTTAAACGTGATGTAACAAACTGTCAAGGATTCTTGGAAATTGGTGTGTTTTGTTACGTGGATGGACTTCATGCACTTTTTACAAGCAGCAGTGAGCCCTGACAGTGAACTCACGAGTGGAGCACTTGAGTAGACTGAGTATTCCCTAGAAGAGTATATCTGTTGTTTGAGTGGTATATATTTTTCATAAATTAAACTTCAAGCAGGATAACATAAGACGAGGAGAGAAACAGAATCAGTGCGAAATTAAGAATAGTGAAAGGGTGCTTAGAGTTTTATGGTAGAACACAAAGTGACTAATCACTACGAACAGCCATCCGTGCTTAGAAGTCCCGTAGTTTGAAGTTAACTATCGTTGTTTATTCAGAGTGAACATACACTTGACTGCTAATACTGACGGTATTCGTTGGTTCCTGCCTGGGGAAGAGAAACATCGTAGTTTTCCTTTCACAGTTAACCACAATGCATCATCGCAACTCGCTTAGAATAACGATTCTTGTTTGCAACCAGAAAAAATCCTGCTCACGTAGGCCACACTAGACCTCAGAGGGCGACAGTACCTATTTGAATGTTTTCCAGCAAATTTTTACGTGTTGTCACATGTAATGCACGCAAACGCAAACATAGTCTTGCCTTCAGTCTCGCCGATTTATGGTTGAATCATGTGACAAGTGTAAGAGCCAATTGATCGCGCTTCCGACATCCTACTCGCCTAGCAGAAGGGTATTTAAACGCAGCCTCAATTGTGGTGCCCCGCAATTCACCTGCAACGCAAAATGAACGCTGTTCCCGTCTTCATCAGCCTTCTCATATTGTTCGACAGTCCACTGGGTGAGTTTTGCTCGATGTAATATATTGTGGACAGGTAATGTTGTGAGTACAAGAGAAATCGGGCTCGTGTTACATGTAACATTTACTGAGAGAGTGTTGCAATATATGTTGAACGGTGGGAGCTATCACAAAATTCCGACAACGGATTACCACCCCACACACTTTGAATTGTCCATTGCTTTACAGCTCAGGCACAATCTGATCCCAAACCAGTCAGTAAGTGGTTGGTGTTTGTTGGAAACAACAAATTTTCTTATCGTACTGGTGGTTGTTTGCTTTCAACTATGACTTTGTGCCCAAATTACTGTTTGCCCAATCAGAGCCACAGTTTTCAGTTAACTATCCTGAATTGAATCCGATTATTTTCAATGTCAACTCTCCACAGGCAGCCTATTCAGTGGCATCCTCTATCACAATGCCTCACTGGTCAATGACACCGAGAAGTTGGTGAAAGAAAACAAGAGCATGCAAGTCCAAGCTGATGTTTGTCGTCAAGTACGTTGTTCTCAGTGCATCAGGTGTGTACGTTAGTGCTGCCCTTGAAATAGCTTATCTTGCGTTGATGTTTGTGTTCTCTCAGGACTGTTTGTGTCAAGTATGAAGTTGGTTGGAATGAAAACAAACCTTCTCAGCTGCCGTTACGAATGTAGTGTTTGTTGTCAAAACTGACCGCATGACGGTGAATCCGTTTGTATCCATTCTGGTTCCGAGTTGGTAGGTTTAGCAAAATGTGTGGACTGATTAAATTAGTTCCAACTATTTCTGAAGTGTGACTCCCAATTTCTTCCGTGCATCAACATTGTTGTCACAGGCGAAACTTGACATGAGGTAGCATGACCACCTCTGTCACTAGCGCACATGTTTGAATGAACCGAAGCATTTGATTTCTGTCCACAGATGACCATGTTGGTACCATGGTACCGAGAACAGTTGAATAGATCAACGTGTACCATCAACATTGGCAGGCAACAGACACAGGTACACTATTCAATATTGACCACGGATGATTTCAACCGAAAATACGATCCATCATGTGTCACCTATGACATTTTGTTGGCTAGTCAAGTGGCGCGTACGCCGGCGTTCGAAAACAAATACTACTTGATCTATATAAAGCTGGAAAACCGTAAGTTATGCTTACACCTAATTGCCTGGCTCCACTGCTTGCCAATTATTTCAAATAATGTAGCTCTTATTGAGTGTACATACTTTTTGATTAAGAAATAATTGTGTAACATTATGCTACAATCATTCTGTGCGATTCATTTCTCTTCACAGATAGTCGTACTCCACCAGCCGGTCCAAGTAAGCTGGATGTTCACGTTATTGCGTTTACCGATGTCTTCCGTGATCCTGTGGAACAATGGTGTATGCTCGCGAACACCATGGTTTTGTTCATTCGTGTACGGTTTCCTTCAATGCGAGTATTTCCAATTTTGGATAGTGGATACGACTTTTAACCATAATATTGGATATTTCAGCATTAGACATAATAAACAACAAATACTAGTTTTGTAAACATCTGTTTCCGGTAATTCTCGGCAGACTAACAATTACATAGGGCTAGTGCGAGTTATACCTGAAATTTCTATCAAATCAGATGGATCATTAGAAATCGCAGATGTGTTGTGGATTGCAGTCTGTTGGAGGGGTCGGGAGTGCTGGTGAGTGTTTTTCAGTGGCACATTTGTCCGCGATGAGTCGATATGCGTCTGTCGGTGTGCAGCATTTCACGTTTGCGCAGTTTTCAATTGGCTGGGGAAAGCCGAAGAAGAATGGTGGGAAACAGCTATGTACAATAATTGGCTTCTAATGAGTTGTACAAGGACATGGCCTGTAATATTAGTTCTGCTCACCAACGCTCTTAAATTGATCATGTCCGACTTGTTATTCCAATTAAAGTCCGTGCATTCTCTTTGAAACGACTCGCAGAGCATCATCGGTTTCAATGTAATTTTTCCCGCAATTCTTCTCTATCAAACCTCAGCTAACACGCAGTTGACGAGTAAGTTTCAATGAACATCAAACAAACCAGGGTTTTGTACACTCTGATGTAGTTTGAACATGCGATATGCGTTTGTGTTGGAATTACGGTGCAACACTGTTTCTCAGATATCATTGACAGTAACGCACGTAGAGAAGTTATGCAATATATATATATATATATACATATATATATATATGTATGTATGTATGTACAGAAATCATCCATGGACACAATTCTTTCCACATATTGTTATACAGCGGTCCGTGTGGATGGCCCATTGTATAAGTCGACAGGGTGGTTGAGGTGGGACGAGTTCAATAACTTCGACGTTGTCACCAATGAAGTAGGAGACAACGTAAGTTTGCCTTCTGTGCGCAGGAATTGATTTAACACACCCCATAAATCAGCGTGGTTCCAGTTGTCAAGTTAGCTTTCAGTAACGAGCCAGCACATCAACTGAAGTGGTTAGATCAATTTCAGCTTTTCAGAAATCGTGCAGCATTGACCGTCCCAATTTACTTAAATCAAGTGCCGGTCATCCGCCACTTTGTTTAATAAACCAACGATCATATCCATGTCTCTTTGAAAAGTTTCTGATTGCCTCTTACACACACGAGCTTAGCTGATATTAGCACACATGGACTGTCAGACAGCACCATTTAATAGACAGCAATATCTATAGGCTTAAACTAGGTTTCCTACCGAGAGTGGGATGTGTTTATTGTTAAAGATCCATTAGATGTGGTGAAATAACCAGTTCATCTCTTCACTTGTTCACAAACAGGTGAGAAAACAGTTTGTGAGTTTTCTGCGTTTGGATCCAAATAATGGGAGCTACATCAAAACGGAACGACGAAAAATTTATCAGGAAACCAGATATAAGACTTTTACACGAATGGAGGCCGATATCACATTCAACAACTCCATGTTGGCGGCCAACGGCATCAATTACACATGTCCTCCGTTCAAGCAACTGGTCAAGGAATTCTTGAATTCACGTTACTTCTACAGCAACACAAGTCATTTTACCCAACCAACGAATATTCTCGGTTAGTATGAAGTGAATTTTCGAGCTGGGTCAGGTTGCGCTCGAATTGATTGTAACAGGTGTTAAATCGTAAGCAACTACTACTCACAATATACCAATCCTTTGCCAGCCAACTTTCTGCTCGTGAAATTTAGTTTTCTCGTTGTCCCAAGATGCAGCTCACATTTCGTATCCGGAACGTCTTCAGAAATATACTCGAAACAAATGAAATCCCAGTCTGTTCATGTCAGTGAGAACCTAGTAGTGCACGACACAATTCCATCGACGTTACGCGTGACGTTGTTTGTTATCAATGAACACCGAAAATACCTTCTTTTCCATCGGTTCATAACGATTGTTTTCGTTTGTGTCTGGATTTCTCTAACAGAGGTGATTCCAGACGGAAGATCAACGGATGCAACAACATCGTCACCAGCCAGTGAACAAACGAGCACCCGTGGTGTTTCTACCACTACTGTGAAAACGACAACCCGTGGTGGTGGGGGTGAGTTAATTACGAATACAGATAAACATGAGACGCTCATGTTCAATAACATATCAATGCCATCATAAGCACTTCGTTCACTGGGAGACTTGACTTTGTTGTACGCAATAACATACCTCCTGAACTAGAACCTCCACTGCCGTTCGTTTATTGAATGCAGAATCTTCATTTCATCTCATATTTTCGTTTTCCAGCTGGAATAACCTGGCGCCTTTTCTCAATAATCTCACCCGTGCTCACCGTGAGCGCTCTGCTTGTGGCGCTGTGAGCATTGAGAGTGTTGAATTCCAAATCGCTGGTGAGTGAGATCAAATGACTCTATCCACGTTTTTCTCCCGAAAATCTCCTTGATCGTCATACGATCAAGCTTTGTCATGTTCAGTGGAGGTATTCATATGCATCAAATCACAATCTGTCATCTTCCGAAATCCCGAAGTTGCACTAAAAATTTCAATCAGATTTTTTCTTGCACGACGGAGTGGCTTTTGTATTTTTGATCAGATTGCTTGAAACGAATAACTCCAATCTATTTCTTTCTTTACGGGTTTCAGCTGTGCTGCTCCGTCCAATTCTCCGATTCCCAACAATGTCTCTCACAAATCCTCTTAACGACTTGATTTGTAACATGTCTAGTAAAATAATCCTTGACTGTTCCATGGACTGTTTAAATTTTCTTTCGCCGTATACCAGTTTGTAGCAAACGAATTGAAGTGGTATAAACCGATGTTGGAGGTTGATGGATTTCAGCACAAATATACAATCCAATTTGTTCAGCTGTGTTATGTGTGTCTTCTCCCTGCTCTACTCCGTTATGTACACGTTTCGTTGCTAACTGATATGGCAGCTATCTGGCGTTCGGCTTGTGTGAACCGTTCACGGTTTCTTTGGAACGCAGCAGTCTACACGCATCTTCGTGAAGGATTGCTAGACTGGTCGGATACGTAGACGGAGTACACCTTCCACGCTCAGTCACATCCAACATCGATTTGCTCATCAGGAGACGAAACCATATAAACCTCTACAGTTGTTGAGTCAAGTTGTATTAACATCGTGAATCACAGACGTTTTTCGGTTACCCTTTTCATGCTTTGCTTGGACCTTGTGTCAGGTGTGTTGACGGTGTATTTAACCCCTCCAGTTAGTAAGGTGCGCTGACATAGAAGTGTCATGTAACAGCAAACGTACCACCCGTATCTTCTAATCAGTAAATATAAATCCAGTTGACTGATACATCGCTTTCTCGACTAGACAATTGTCGGTCGATAAGAACAAAGAATTACACGGAAGAGAAGGGTGAACACAGATTCCTTCACGGTTCATGAAGTTCACTTCACTGTTCAAAAGAGATTGTCCTACACGCATATGTCCGATGTTGGTGCTTGACAGGTGCTGACGTCACATTCTACGGGTAGATGGCGATTCAGCGCCTAGTGAAGGTGGTTCGATATCAGACAGACCGTTGACTTTGAAGTCATGAGGTTAATTGCACTTGACGCTAATTGGGACACCAAGCTGATTACAATCCGACACCAGGTGTTTGTGATACCTCACTGAATGTCTGCTTTCCGCGTTGGAACATGACAATTTGATGAAAAAATCCGCGGTAGAGTTGTAAAATGTTCGCAACGAAAGAATGAGTTAGACAATCTTCCTTTCAGGTGAAAATGGTTCGGCTGAAGTTTTGATCACTTACTCTCTATGTGGGAGGGAGAGTTTGGAATGTGTGTAGTGCATTATCAAAAAGCTACTTGGGAACTATCAAGTCTGTCCTGGTTAGAGCTGGGCCGGTTTGGTGACACCACAACCGGCTGGAAAGACGGATGGCATACGAACATTTCACGACTGGCCAAACTGGTCGATTACTGCTGTATATTGCCCCCGATGCGAAAACCTCCGTAATGCAGGGCTAGCTGGACAATGTGTATGACGACGGCATAAATGTTGGATGAAACTGACAGTATGTTCATCGTCCGGTCAGTGTACGGAAAGTTGGTGGGTAAATCAACAGAACTTCGTTTTTTAAGAGACGATGAGAATACAGTTGAAGAGAGGATAAACAAAGCAGTGTTTTCCAGTTAGAGCTTGGAAGAACAGGGATGTGGGGAGAGAGATGAGATAGAAAATTCACCGAAGCCATCAGCACGGAGTTAATGAGTGAATAGTCTATCAATTTTCTGTATGTACCGGTCGATATGTCATACAAGTAATCAAGTACATCTCAGCAGACTGTCACATGGTTCCTCTAGAATGTTTCGATTCTACTTGGCGTGTATGTATATGTTTGTGGAAAATAATTTTCTGCGAGAGAAATTTGGTACGCGCTGATCACCAGATTCCGATAGCCAAACATAGTGTAACGAGAAGGCGTCCAATGAAGCACAATCTTTATTGTCCAAATCGACAGTCACATGCAACGCGCGCTCTCTCGGTTATGAGTCATTATTCCAACCCACAACACCCCCCGGTTTCCGTTCACACGTCGTGTGCACTTCTGACCGGTTTATGTATGTGATCGACGCCTTCTCTCGGAGGGTTTTCCGCTTGCCATTCCTCGTCTGTTTGTCCGATTTCGTTGCGCGATGGCTCGTCCGGCTGCTCGTGCTGTCCGCCATCCACCCAATGTTGGCCCTGACCGTATTCCAACATCGTGTCGAGACGTTCCTCCAAATGTCGGAAAAACCACGCCTCCGATCTGGCCGTCTGTCGTATTTCGCCTGCCCTGCCTCGCCCGTTGGTTAGATCCAGTCGAGCGATGACTCATCCGGTCGAGCACGTTGTCCTTGATCCGATCGTGGCAGGTTTTCGAGCGTACCTTGCCCCCCGCGTTGAGGTATTTGGCCGAGCGTTCGAAAACTCGCACCTCCGACCTGACAATCCACCACACTCGCCCCGCCTCTAAGGAACTTGCCGCGATTGTGTCAGGGTGCCAAGTTTGCAGCATTGATCCATCGCCCACGAGGACCTTGGTTGATTTGGCAGCTCGTATTCCTGCAGTCCGTGATGGTAAATGGTCAATTCCACCGCCTTCTGAACTTCCCTGCGCCGGGGCCGGATGTTTCTGGTCGACTGTAGTCTCTTACTTTCACCTGGTCTCCGATCCTGAACGGGCGCCATTTATGTGTGTTCTACCTGACGTCATATCTTTGCTTCTTTCGTCGTTGTCTTTCTGTTGTCCACTCAAAGCACTGCGTTCCGGGTGTTGTCGTTCTTGCGACAATAATTGCCCCTCTCCGTCTCCGGACACGCAAACATCCAAGAGAATCCTTGGCTCCCTCCCGCGTTGAGCTATTTGGCCGAGCGTTCGAAAACTCGCACCTGCGACCTGACAATCCACCACAATAGCATAAGACGGAGCGGAGTTACCACACATTTCCATCGTTTGGAATTTCTAACAATTCTATTTGGTTTGGACAACACTCCAGAAACTTTCCAATTGTTCGCCTGTGAAATTACACACGGTTCGAATTTTGTCCGCTCCGATCTGGATGGTGTTCTCATGATTAGTCTTCCACAAGAAAAACCTCTTCGCAACACCGCGTCTTACTGAACCGTCTAACAGAGCACAGCGTCCAGATTAACTTCACCAAATACCAAATAGAGAAGACTATAATGGAACATCTGCTTCAGTAGATCTTAAAAATTTGAATAGTCGCAACAGAGGATAAGGTGAAAGCAACTTAGCCGTTTTAGTGGTTGAATCGACCGGTCCTCTCGCGTCACACATTGATGCACTTATTGACGAGAACACTACATACAATACGTATTGTCTAACTGGCGTGGTGGCGTCAAGGTGGCATATCTTGTTGAGTATGCTGTGCATCAATGAGTGGTCATTCCTTTCGTTACGCCATGTAGGAATGTGACGAAACCTGATTATTTGTTATGGTGGTGTTTGTGGCCAACAGCCATGTCAAATAATTAGATATGTACAGTGTTGGTGGCACCGACATTAACGTTGCTGACAGAGTTGGAACCGCTAACCACGTCGGGCGGTCCTTGTTTATCGTTACGCCGAACTCTGATTGAATAAGCATACACCTGCTTTTCTAGTTAACATTAGTCTTTGAAAAATGGGTCGAGTAGATATTGGTGTCTATGCTCGTTCCATATTGAATATGACGTGTTAAAGAGGCAATTAATCTGATCGCATATATGGCAGGTTCAACAAGTTAACTAGGTAAAGTATATGGACTAACTTAGCGAAGGTGTGTTGATGAGGTTACCATGATACTTTGGTTGAACGAACAGCGAATTCTCCAGTTCACAAAACCTTCGCACGTTTGGTTCGCTGAACCTAAGGATGCGTTCGCCGAGTTGGCTGTCTTTACTCACCATGACCCGAGCACGTCGCTGTCCCTTGTAACCGACGCATCTGACACAACTTTCGGTGCCGTGTTACATTAGTTTTTCGGAAAGCAATGACACTTCAGCCTTATTCCTCAAACGCTTGGTGTCCACGGTTTTCTGCTCCAGTACTTTTGATAGGGAGTTACTGGCAATCTATTTGATCACCAGTCACTTCCGTCATTCGATAGAAGTCAGGGTCTTCACTGTTTAAACCGATCACAGTCGGTTGGTCTACAAAGTTCGGGCCGTTAATCCAACTGGCATTCATTAGCAGAAGTTGTGCACCTGAACCATTTTGCAATCAGTTTACGCCCGATGTACCACAAGTCATAAGTACGGAAAACATTTTCGCGGGTGCATTTCCGCACATTCGTAATCTCAGCGCATCTGTTAGTAGTGGCATTTATTTTGACAGCCATGGCTGTCGCACCGGTCACTCATCCAGAGATCAAGCAGCTTTCTGACAAACTTTCTCACAATTTGACCCACATCTATGAGGTCTTCAGAGGGAACAATCCTTTGCGAAAAATCCGACGGTACACGTCGACCTCTACTGCCTGCATCATCCCGTCGCACAAAGTTTGACACAGTACACACATAGTCCCACTGGGATATACGCAACTCAGACAACCTGTTCATTAAACGTTTTTGTATGTCTCGAAGTAGAACATAATATCTACGATTGAAACCGTTCTTTTTTGCAATGACAACGTTCCAAATCCCACCCGACTACTCTGTGGAAACGGTAGTCAGCGCTTTCCTAGAACTTGGGGTGGCGCAATCTGATTACTCGGCAGTTGTGATCACACATCGCGGATCCCGTTTTACATTACATTTCGTAGCCATCCTAAATACCCTCAGACACAAACACATTCGCGATACGGCTTAACATCCGACAGAAAAGTGAACAGTTGAACTCTTTTACCGACAACTTAGGGTCGCTCTTACTGCACGTGCTAATCTTTCATGGAGAAGGGCACTTCCGCTAAGGCCCTTAGACATGCGCAGCACAGTTCTAGAAGATTTAAACGTTACTACAGCTGAACTGGTTTATGGTTGTACAGTTAGGTATTCATTTAGACTCATTTCAGCTGTACCCTCAGCACTGTATGACAACGGCAGCTATACAGTTCGTCTGGTGCAACACATGTGAAAAATACGCTCTACGCAGGCTACAGAGCAATCATCAACTGTGCACGTGTACACAAAGATGTCCTCCTGTACGCTTTCACCATCTCTTGCAGTCTTATGCGCGGACTTCTACCGTATCCTAGAGACGGAAATTTCTTTTACCTTAAGCGACAAATGCGAATGTCAGGTGTTAATATCAGCTGTTAAGTGGCTGGAAGTGATATTTGTTGAAGCAGAATCAGCAGCACGCACTCCGTGGACAAGCAACACTTCTCGTCTGCAAACCTCATGACTACGAAAGCGTCCCATCTACGGAAACCGCTTGAGATTGTCGACATGCACAGATGCCGAAGGCATGTCTCCTCTACCCACAGGCATAACCACCGTGGGAAGGAACGTCGAAAACCCGTACGTTTGACAGCATGCTAATCAGACAAATGTTCACTTCTTACCAGCATGTTTGTGGTTCCTTGAGCTCCGTGAACCTTTCGCTGGCTACAATCAGTAGTGGATAGGCGCGAAGCGTTCCGATGTCATCCGGTTGACCGGGATTAAGAGTCTGTGGTCAAGTGCTGATTATCCTGTCTACTTGAGCCGATGTGGCTCACAGGACTCTATCACCTATAAACCCCATCAACTATTAACCCCTGATCATTCGGAATACCCCTCCAATCTAGTGTACCAGGCGTTCCGATGTGCCGCCATGATGTTTACCGTAGGACGTGCTAAATATCCACTCAAAGCTTCTTTCCGCAAGGTAGCAACCTAATTTGGGCTAAGTTCATGAATGAATATTGTCCTTCGGCTGCAGTGAGACAGAATTAGTTTGTTCCGAATCTTTTGGTACGTAAGAAGGTAATGATCAGGAATTTCCAGCCAAGATGTGTAGGCAAATTTTCCATGTTCACATACTGTCTTCATAGCAACACGCTGTGCATGCTCCATCGTTGAGGTAGAATGTTTGGACAATGGTTGGACATAAACTCCGTGAAGCGTTTGGGAGTCTTTCTTGTCCGAATGGGTGGAGGTCTGTTTTATCACGTTAAATACAACACAGCACTTCGTAGCTATCCTTTCGCAACGTTGTAGAGAGAAAAGATCACATACCCGCGTATTGAATTTCGTTTATTGCGTTGCGCGTGAGTCAAACCCGAAACATGCTGAGGTCTATGGTTCAAATCCATGCAGTAAAATTTGAATGCGGATGACAAAACGCGGCGTCGCACAACGTGAGGAAAACGGTGCCATCTACCATGAGCGAGAAATAGTAGACGGATTGGCTCTAAGTTAGGCATTTCAGATGCCGCATCACAACTTGACATACCCAACCCATTCCACAGTCTTAGTAAATCTACACTCATGAGTAACCTTTCGATGGCTAGCACTACCTCCGCGACACTAGCAAGTTAAAATAAGGCCTATCGCGCTCAATCCATCAATAGTTCAATTCCGTAGAGTGCACTTAGACGATTCGTGTAACACTGTTCAGCGCATCCTACTAGATGCACGCGACCAGAACTTGCAGTCGCGTTATCTCTTAAAACCGCTGGACACACGCCTACCTGAATCACGGTAGTTCTCAAATATTCTCCAAAACCTAGCGTACTTCTAACGAATACATTACAGAACGGAGCTAGCGCTATGGAACAGCTGAGACAGACACAGAGCTTGGTTGTTAAAACCCGACTAAGACAGCTGAATGGTAATCTTGGTGGGGGAATCAAAATTTACGGTCTATCAAATATCAGGGAAGCTGCAGATCGTTCTAACACACTTCCTCCCAAAAGGGTGTGGGTATGAACCACTGAAGCGGGCCAGGACCGAGATGCCAATAAGATTACACAGGTCCGATGTTCACTCGATGCCTAGCCTTATCAACCGCGATGCGGCACGACGCAAACTCACTCGACAGCTCCAGCTCCCGTCTTTGCGAGAACTTCTTTTGAGTTACGCCTTAGTTCAAAGAATATCCCGGTGATTTCCCCCAAAACTTATGCCACTGATGTTGATTAACTATTCAAAAGCGTTCCACTACGTGGAACATTTGGTTATTTGTGACTTGATTTTGCGACATGACATTTTATTGTCAAATATCATCGAATACCCTAGGGAATTAGTTAGCATGTGTACGGAAAATATTCGGTTTGGGTTCGACTGATGTGTTTATACGCAAGCTGATGCTGTGGCAATTAGTAGTCCTGTAGACTCAACACTGTCTGGTATTATTCTTGGGATGGTCGGAGATGGACTATTGGATTGTGTTGACCGTGCTTTGTTTTAAAAACGGTATGTCGATGACATTCATGTATGTGTCAATTTTGATCATTTCACAATTCTTCACACCGGTTTAATTCCGTTCACTGAAATCCCATTATCACCCACGAAGACGGGTTACACGATACACCACCGTTCTTAGACATTCCTATACCTAACTGCTCAAATCACACGATTTACTGGTCTGTCTACTGTCTACGTGGAGTGAGCAGCATTTACAATTCTCTCTCTTTGTGCCCGTGCACTACGATTGTCGTTCAGCGAGTGAGTTTTTACATCGAGCGGAGAATTATTGTGCGGCCGACCGTTTGAAGCCCGAAGAGGAGTTCTTGCCAATGGATGTCCGATAAGCTTTGCCGAGACTCGTTGTCACGAGCGAGTGGTTAACTCTTGACCATCGTCAGCGCCGAAGAGGCTTCCTCATTAACCTTCCTCACACGGAAGATCACAATCTGAACGATGTAAGTGGATGGTTGAAAGTGTTATTGATCGCATTTGTCCCGCATCAGAATTGCGTCTGTTACTCACTCCCCACAGGATTGGTGTCCACTGTCTTGATCGTTCTTTCTTAGAAAACTCTGTCCTCCACATCGTCTACTAGTTCACTTGCAGTAACGGTGAAGAATACGTTGACACGCGGGACTAAAATGTGCAACAGAGTAAGGTGAAGCATATCCCCAACTGGCTGGTTCAAGCAATGTCTCAATACTTGTCAGGATGCCAATATCCGAACAGAATAACGCCATCGTCGATCGGGAAGAACTCAAGTTGTACAGGTCTTGCGACTGATCCTGCTACTTCGGGTTAATTAGGTGATCAGGATCCCAATTTCTTGGCATTTTTCGGGACGTTATTACTTCAATGTCATACGTCGACTTGATGCTGAAAGGAGGTGCTGACACGATTAATCTGGTTGCCGTGGCACCGGAATAGCTTACATCAACGTGATTACACCAGTGCTATATTCATTCATTTCAGTGTACTTGAAACAGTTCCTCTAATATTTGTAAAATAACACTCAATACCCTCGGGTATGTAAGATTCTTCCGAATTCTTTAATCACCCTTCAGCTAACCTGTAGGGGAAATGGCGCCTAGTTGCATTTTCACGCTCGAGTCCTGCTGGGACATGAAGTAACAAATTGAGGGAACCCGACTTGAAAATTGCACTTATAGTCTCGACTTCAACGGGGATAAGTCCAGTTTGCCCTACCATTCTTGAATAAACTCAAGACGAATCCAGTAGTGACCTGGGTTGTTCACATCTGAACGCAGCGGAAAACCCATCAGTAAGCCATATTGTGATTATCCGTTCGCAATCACAGAAGACATTTCTCTAGACAGCACTGATATTAGATAACATTAACATGCCAGCTTCAGAAGAACTGCGAGATTGTTAAGTTTCGAATTCATAATGATAACGTTTCAGCTGATTTCAACTGGTAATCCAAGTGAGAATTTCCACGTGTGGCCTCGGGATGTTCCTTTCCTAAACCGCGCATTTGATTACGCCACGTACTATTTCCAGAGTTGTTTGGACTCATCGAGTTCTACAGTGTTGGTAGGATTCATTCTATTATGGCAGTATGTTTTGCAATATGAAGTGCCATTGTTTGTCGTGAAACATCAGAGTGCGTCGTTGCACCGTTCGTCACCCTTGGACTTCAGTAAGGTACAAGTTTGACAATGGAAACACAGGAACACTGAGTTCATCCACTCGAAGCATTTGAAAAGTATAGTTGATTTGTAACGTAACAGTCTCCCACATCGGTGTGAACCATTTCGCCCTATTCGCTGGGCGATAGCGCGCATTAGAAATCGAATTGAGGAGACTGTGATTTTGCTGGATATGTTTCATTGCAAGAGCAATAGATGTTGCAAATCAGTGACCAGCTACAAAGGTACCAATTCGAAGTGCTCTCTGTAGACCTGGTTGGTAGGCCAATCACAGAGACTGGTACAGTCCGTGTGCAACAGAACCCGGATATGGGAAGTTCCCGTCAAGCTGGAGAGGACCGTGTTTGATAGCTGGAACTCGCGCCCCAGTGCATTCGATTAGGGATTAGAAAAATCCGGATCGAACTCACGTAAGGTAGGTTTTTACGTAGTATGACATTTCGATCAGGAGGAGGTGTACACCAGCCGTGTCAACATCTGTAAGGCCGCTAGGCGGACCATCGGGAGGACGACAAGTGCTGGAACTACGTTTGCTACTGCAGGAATAATATTTGCCAGGGAACAGTATATATTTATGATGAGCGATCACATTGTTCCACTCAATCGAGTTGAGTAGGGAGATATTATGGTACTGCAGTTAGTGGAGGAGAATATGAGGGAATGCCGAAGTGCACTCCAACATGAAATCTTGTTTTCCATGCATAAACCTGGTACTGACAACCGTGATTTGCTTTGAACAGAGTTATCTGCAAATAAGTATTTTGGTCGTGTTGATGATGATGATGATGATGATGATGA
>QNGE01006689.1:0-29287 GCA_008508345.1 Paragonimus westermani
ATAAAAAGCAAATTCTGAACTTAGTCCGAACGAACAGATCAGTTTCCTCAAACAGTGTTCTGTAGATTACCGCTCATTGGCATTACGGATAGTGGAGGTTGAAAAATCGTTATCAGCATCTGTTGTTAACCTCTTCAGACTTAACGGAACCACCCAAGTAGGATAACTTTACGACCGCACGAGTGACTTCAAGTGGACTCCGGTGGGCTGGGAAAATGTACAGGTTTACGAGTTCCAAGCGGGAGGCAGGCAACTTCCTATTTACGTGCGAGACTAGCAGTAAAGTCTAACACCGATGCATGAAGATAGAAGATCCGTGTATTCATGAAGTGTCAGTTATAATTTCTGCTATAGGTTTCAGCCTGATGATCAACCGGAACTGAAGACGGGATGTGTGGTCGCCTCATACAAACCAGTAAACAGCTGAGACTTACTTCACTGATCAACCGGTCATCGTTTACTTTGATATCAATGTTGATTGCAACATCGGGAAAAGCTTCGAACACCTCTCTCAATGGGATAATTGGGGTAGGTGAGGGGTCCGACGGTTCAAAATCTTGTCCTGCAAAGGGTTAACAAGACATGCATAGAAATAATGCAGAATGATTTGTCCTGTTCATGAAGCAAATAGTCGAATTTGAAGTAGATAAAAAAGCATGTTGTCACTAGACTGTAATGTTTCCGATTAAGGTCGATGTAACGTAAGGCCATAAACTGAAATACGTTCCGCTGAAGTACTGTTGTATTTTAGGAAAGATGTCTTTGGAAGTGGGTAAGATTCGAGGTTAGTAAAACGGTCAAAATGTGATATACAAACATGTGTTCGTATAAAATACAGAGCCCAACCGGGTGGCACTGTGGCTCGAGCTGTCATACATTGAATAAACGAAAAATACTCTGGAAACCCTTATAAAAGAGAAAACAACAAAAGGACTGGAAGGATGAGATAGAGTTGACAATATGGACACAAGCATGCCATTATTTGTGGCATAATGCCGCGGCAGATCTTGTATGTGGATCCCGAGTTAGATACGGGGACCCAATTGTGCAGATGACAAAACAGAACAGTAATTGGAGCTACAGAAGAAATTTTGTCACAACTAGTGACCAGGCAGCTGTCCCAGTATGTAGTAACTTTATCCAACCAATGGTGACCTCGGTGTGTAATGTTCGGTGTTGTCAAAGTCCAGCTGGCGCACACAGTACGCGACCCAGCCAACGCAGATAACACCATACTACTATTGGACCAACTGATGGAGTATCATATTTTGGGTGTACGAACTGGAGACCGAAAACGGTACTTATGTAGTCATCTTACCTGAAGTGAGTTAACTAACGGAGAAAACAGCGGTTGAAGACCGCAAGTTTGGCTAACTCGAACAGGCCACGTTTTCGGATCATGATCCTTACACACCCTTACTCCCAGCGAAAATATAACGTTATTTCGATGACAGTCCAAACCTATTCTGCGATCTTCACGTGATGGTCAGGTTTGTGTACTGCACCAATCCAAACGGATTTCGGTACAACGACATCAGATAGGTCAAACAGGTCAAACGAAAATCAGTCGCACTAATAAGGTAGCACGTATCACCATTAACTACGCAAGGGTACTCAAATAGTGCAGCGCAATCCTGTGAGCAAGTAACGAACAATTTTTATAGTTATGACACTACTGCGTTCTGAATGAGAAAGAAAATGATTAGAAAGTGTAACCTCAAGGAAACCACTTCGACCATCCAACGGTGGTCATCGTCAATATCCAATACAGTCCAAAAACATTCGGCGTAACTCAAAGATGTGGCTTTGAGCACATTGACTGTGCGTGGCAACAATGAGAATCGGACATGAATAGGTTATCTGATAAATGAGAGAGGATGTTGAACCATGGATTCAAGGTAGGGTCCCTTGAGAGAACCGTATCTCCTGTTCTCTCATAGATCAGACTTTTCATTTAGGGGATCAAGGTGAGGGCCCCAAAAGACTTCGTTCTGCGTCCAAACGACCGAGAAGCAACAGAAGTCACCAGTATCCCGATACTGACATTATTTGGCTAACGTAACTGGCCTGTTCCGGTTTGTACGCCAATTCCTCTGCCTTTTCTGTATCACGAAGCCAAGACAAACGGCAAACATTGTCACTTTCAATGTCCACACTGTCCGACAAGCTGCTTTAACGGGTACTTTCTTAAGTGCATGCTGTGCCTCAGATATGCAAACCTGCGACTTTGGTGCCATTGTTCACATGGGTTCATCTCCAAATAATTGTCACTTGCCCAAAGGTCACATACCCACAAGTGCCAAAATAATTGACAGGCATGTGAGAGAAGGCGTAATGAATGTATAGGTGAGAGCACTGAAGAGCAAATTATCTAGTTCGGATAAGGTGAGAGGATTAATGCACACCGGGGACCTATTGCAGGAGCCATGAAGTCTTGCAGTACCGAGTTGTTCCGAGTGAGATGCAATGGCCACATAATCGGATTGTTGTCACGTCGAAGAACATCGTGAACAAGGGAGGCCGGGTTCCTCTCAGTTTAACACAAACTAACCAGAAGCTTGCACAGGGACCGTGAACACTACCTGATGAAAAAAGACGAATCGAACTCCTTCACTTGAGAATAACAATGTTTTTCCCATCCGCAGGTGTATCCGCTAGCGAGTTAGTATAAACGAAACCATAGTCGAAGAATATGGTTTGCACATAGTAAACCATCAGCACTAATTTGAAAGATGGTCTGAACATGTGGAGGAGCACTTCAGCTGACCTCAACCGGATCACCTGGATGGTAGGATAAAGAATCGGTTATGGTGTTGCAGGTAGCCCTCTGTCGAAAACAGGAGCGGCTCCGAGCACAGGTTGTGGAATCGCGACAAGACTTCCGACCAGACTACTTTATAGCCCTTTACAAAGATGGTGGGGTAGAGGATGATACCAGAAATGTCAAAACCACTTCAGAAAAATGAAAAAACTAGAGGTAAATATTGATTGGTACTTACTAAGCTGCCTGTTTTTAAAAATTGTGCCAGAAGTTTATGACTACTACAGAGGCATCAGATTAGCCCCCACTGCACCTAAGTTAAATTCTAGCGTTATGTTAGATTAGCTCCATAAACCTGAAGGGAAATAGGCAAACGAAGGACGGACGTGAATCTAATCCGGCCGAGAGCATATAGAAAATTTACTCAACACGACGGGTCTTGGAGCTCCTGGAGTAATACAGGCAGCAAACGGTCGCGGTCTTTTCACTCTAACAGGTTCCCCACATTCGACTGCTCGAATCGTCGTCAGAAACCTTTGAAAGGGAGTTCCAGAGGAATACGTGCATCGTTGTGTGTTCACTAGTTAAAGAGTGGTACATTACGGACAATCATCCTTGGTTTTCATCAAGCTTAGTGGTGTTCGCCGAGTGTGTTCAATCTCTCCTTTCCTGTTCAAGTTAGCAACGGCCCACATTCCGCAAGTGTCTGAGGAATCCAATGGGCGGGTGTTGAATTTCGTTCTTACATTAAGTTGGCCGACGTGCAGTACGCGGAAAACATTGTCGTACTTGGCTACTTTTTCGAAAGCAGGCAAATCAGGCCGAACACGACGAACGACCACGCCGGTTTGGATGCGATATGATTTGTATCATCAAAGGGCAATGTGCTGCTTCGAGAATAGGGCGTTTCCACTCCCATACAACAATTCACTGAAGACTGTACTGTTCCAAATACGTCAGCCTGTGAAAACTGCTGATGAGATGCGTTTAGCAAAGACACTATTGCCGTCCATATCATCCACGACGTCAAAAAGATGTCTGGTTGGCGCAGAAACAAAGAGCGAATAGTGATTGTGTGTTCTATTTTGCTCAGGCCTCCATGCGACGAAACTAGTAACGCCTAAATCAAGTAGGATTATCAAATGAGCAACGCCGTATTTCGCCAGTGCTTACTTCGTAACGCCCGAAAGACATAGACAGATGATCAGTTAATGAGGCTACGCAATCTGAATGGCTGGGTCACGTAATCTTCGTGATATCAGAGCGTTTTCCGTACCATACATTATGAAATGGTCACCAACAGGTGAGTAAAACCCCGGGTTGGTCAAACAGTTACGAACTATGAATATGATCAATCTGTTGAGCAAAGTGGATAGGTATCACCCGGTTGGGGACCTTGTGACCGCTCCAATCGTTACAAACGATAACGCACCACAGTCATGGAGAGACCTGCATCTGCTACGCTGTTGTGTTCTGATTGGCCTTATTTTATATACAATCCAACAGTAAGGTCAATCCTATGGTACCTATGGTTCCGAAACTTGATCCATTCGCGCGAAGAATGTTCACAGAATATCTGTTTTCGACTTTTAGTGTCTTTGGGATAGACAAATTCTGTCGATTTCTGAGCATAGTGATCCCGTCTCACAAGCTTTGTTGGCTTGGCCACAACTTTCGAATGCCAACTCACCATCTGCTATACCGTACCGTGTTTGAGGGTGGTAGGTTAAACTGAAGACGGCA
The DNA here is from genome assembly GCA_008508345.1 of Paragonimus westermani. NCBI lineage: Eukaryota > Metazoa > Platyhelminthes > Trematoda > Plagiorchiida > Troglotrematidae > Paragonimus > Paragonimus westermani. Next base: position 4,505 of record QNGE01006689.1, read on the forward strand.
GCCCGATGATCAGTGTATGACTTGAGTTCGGGGTAAGAAGACACTTACTTTGAAGCTTGCTTCCGTAGGGTGCTTCCGGCTTCCCCACTGCGGTCAGAAGGACAATGGACATCTTTGGTTGAGGGCGGTTTCAATTCAAGTGGGATTACGAGGGCTATTCAAAGTCCGTGACTCCCAGTAGTATAAATTGGCGTCGCAAAATGTAACTGCTTATAGGTGATCGATTAGATCTTCATGCTGGTCTGAGTGAAATCACGGAGTGGGTCGAAATGTTCGAACTATGATGTAACATTCATTGTGATGTAAAGAAGGGAAATCAAACAGCATTCGTCGTTACCGCTGGTGGTCGTGTGTATTCGCCGTTGAAAAAACTCGCCTACCCGAACGTCCCAGCCCCATTGCCATTCGGTGACGTGACAAAATTGCTGCCAAAGCACGTGTTTCCCGTCAATTTCCAGGCCACGGAACGGACGAAGTTCAGTTCATTAGTGCGTTCAACAAGCACAGGCTCCTGTAAGTTCATTCTACAATTGTGAAAGCAAGCTGCCCGTCGCAACTGTGGTGACCAGCAGGAGGAGAAACTGAGTGATCGACTGATTGATGATGACAACGATACCGATCTTCGGTGGAGATTGCCGATTAAACATGATATGACTGTTCAAAAAGCCTCAGAAATCAGCGAACAGAATGACGGCGTGAATGTCCCTACTGTAGATTCAAACATTATACCAACTTCAGAAGACCAAAGTGCAAAGTCCTACTAGAAGTCAACCGATGAACAAGTTTCCACGGCTTCTTCAAGTACCCGTCATCAATCCCGGTCCAAGGAAAGTTACACAATTGTTAGTCTTGCAATGAGTTACACCTACAATCAGCTTGCTGATTTGGTAACGCTATATTTCATTTACGTGACAAATCTGGTCATATGAAGAATGTACGCAAAGGTCAGAAAGGCCACCTGAGTCCAGTTAAAGGAACAAAGACCGCAGAACCATCGACTACTGTTTATTCACTGCAACTGAAATCTAGGGCTGAGCAGTCTATTCACAGATACCTCAATTTCAAGTCAGGATGTAAGTATGATTTCATTGCAGACACAGGAAGTAGAGGATCCATTATTTCAAAATCACTGCTAGATCGCATGGCCCCTGATGATCAACTGAAATCAACAACGATAGAAATGCGTAAAGTTACTGGTCATCGTTTAGCCTTGGGACTGATGTAATGATAATGAAGTCATTATAGTATGACTCTTTGTATCCTAAACAAGTCTAGCTATCTTGGTATTAAAAGCTTTGAGACAGTTTAACTGTGCTCCTTCACTAAATGCTAATCACATGGATAGTCTGAGTGAAGAGTGACAAACTCAATAAGGCAACCTAGCTGTCTAGTGCTCACACAATTTAAAAGGAATGAAGACGGAATCAGCAAGACTGAAGGTACAAAAGGACTCAATCTTCGTAAAGTGCCGAATATCTTATGGAATGAGAGAACATGTGAATAATGCTCTCAACAGGTTGAAGGAAGATGGTATAATCTCGAAGGCCAACTCATCAGCATGGGCCATACCAATCGTTGTTCTTATGAAAGATGACAAATCGGTTAGGATCTGTGATGGCCATAGAGTAACGCTGAATCTAAGACTAAAAAAGTGCGCCGCGACAATTGAGGAGCCGGAAGATTCTGTGGAAGCTCTACATAGTAGCAGTGTTTTCTAAAATTGACCTGACAAACGCGTACTTACAGATTCCGTTGAGGTCTGATTCTAAAGCGATCACTACGATTATTATGCCTTTGGGATTGTTTCAATTCAATTGTCCACCGCTCAGATTATACGTATCAGCTGGAATATTCCAGGCTGCGATTAATGAGGCAATTGTCGATTTGCCAGGATTATGCACTTGTCAAGATAATGTACTCATATACGCGGATATTGTAGAGGAATATGACAAGAGGTTACTTCCACTTCTGAAGCAATTTGAAGGTAAGAACATTGTTGGGTTTTCCTTACTTTACTATGTGTGATAAAGGATACAGGTCGAACCCTGATCGGTGTAAAGCTTTTGTTACCATTACATCGCCACAGAACTAAAATGAGCTGCGATCAAACAACGGGCTGTCTTCAGTATTATTCTCGCTTTATACCGAGCTCTTTGAAGAATGCACAACCATTATTTGCAGTACATTTAGCAGAAGCAGGGGTTCGGGTTCAAAAAGACGAAATTCTGTGATTAAAAGACCGATGTTAGCCCCGTTTTCTATGTCTAAAGTTACCACGCGGATCACATATGTACCAAGTGTTCGCATTAGTGCTGTTTTGGATGTTTTTTAGATGCCATCAACATCACGAGGGTCATGCAGCCATCAAAAAAACTAACGGGAAAATGATGACCGATCAGTAGCTGAACAGATAAATAGATGGATCTAACAAATACACTTGTGCTTTCACAGATTTGACACGTCCGCCTTATTGAACCAGTCTACCAAATAATTTGTGTCACTCCCACACTTATCGTCACTCCCATTTTCATTCTACCAGAATTTACAGCTCGAATCTTCTCTAGACTCCCGATTATACTTTACCGTCTGCGACCTAGTTCCTTCGGTCAATTGAGATGATTCACACTGTGGCTGCTTCAAATACCCACAATTCTGTAACTTATTTACTTGGTCCGAAGACGAGAAAAGTAAGGCAGCCATAATGATCATACATACCGGTTGCTTGCAATCTGTGCTTAGGTTATAAATGGTCAGTCGAATTCGAGCACATATCAAACGATAGCAAAAGAAATCAGCTCCAGTGATGAATAATCGGGTATTTGACTGAGTCAAATTGAGCATCACTCAATTTGGATCACAGCTCTCTCACCTATTTAGACGCACCACCCAGCCTCTATCAAAAGCAAACACTGAACCCGAGTTTGCCCCTAGTTAGGGCCAGTCAAGTGTGAATATTGTTGCCACGACCGAGGTCTGAGTTCTGGCCACAATCTCAAGCGGCGACCAAACTGACCTCTGTGTCACTGACCTCACAATAAGCTTCACTGGACCATCATATTTGAACGGTCAGCCAATGTCGTTTATGAGTAAGAAACAAATCGTCCGACGTATCTAGTAGGAGACAGTTACTACTTGTCAAGCCTAATCGATAACCCCGCAATTAGGAATTTCGAGTCGATTTTATTGCACCCATCAAGGGGATATATGGATGTTCACTGTGAATCAGACAAATCACGAACGACTCAACAGTAATAAAAATATTGCACAGCACACACAGATATTGACAGGACAGGGGAATCCCAGCCGCGTGATTAATGATCGGAGTAAACATGCAGAAAATGTCTTCCATCCCGCTAATTAGGCGACCTGATCAGTAGTCACAGTCGAAAGTGGGCGAACACTAACATGATAATTCGATCGTACTTAACGCGACAGTAATGGTGCGATGGTCAACACGATTGCTTCAGGAAGGAGGAGCTGGGGTCTACACCTCGATAGTGCCAAGGCTATGTATTACTGACAAGCTCTAGCAAGAGCGAAACTTGACCTCAGTGTTTCGCGAAAGAGGCAAGGTAGAAGAGCTGGTTGAGTAAGAAAGTTTCTGTCAAATGTGTTCTATATATAGGCTGGACTTATTACCTTCGTTGGTTGACAAGAAATCCATCAAATCTAATGTTAAGCAAAAAACTAGTTTCGGAGGATTGCTGGATTTCAAACTGCCGGCTAAAATAGAAACGATCGTGTCAAATGAGATCATCAGCTAATAGGTAAGACTGACAAGTTGTGTAATAACGCATGCATCAGTGAAAAAACATTATTGACGGCGTACCATGAATGGCTGGGCCCGGTTGGTTGTTTGCAAGATGTACGCGCCGTGGTTCTGTATGTTTGGGTGCAGGTATATTTACCTAGCAGATACATCCTCGCACCTTCTTCGATTCTCCTTTCCGAGCTAGGGTTTGCACATTTATTCGCTGATACATGACAATTAGGCATAGTTGAGAACCACTGAAGTACTACAGTCCTTAATGATGATTTGCAATGTTGCTTGGCGAAATCTATATCCTGCGCGCACGAGAGCAGTCGTTTTTCATTTACATGCAAGCAGCGTTCACGGACCCGGCTCGAGTGGGTGTATGGTGCTGTTCACTTTACGAAGCATTGCGATAGGTCACCCTGTAGATAATTGTTATGAACCACGTGGATTGACAATTGATGCAAAATCACTAACGCCCAGCGTTCACGATAACTGGGTTTAGCTACGACGGTTCCACTAACGATCTGCGTTATCACGGACTATACGACGACGCACGAACTACCGCAAATGAAGAAGACGGGAAGACAGGGAACCTTCAGTCAAGGATATATTTGATCTCAACCAAACGTGTTCAAGCGGAGGCTCATACAGTAGTGGAGGCTCGTACAGTGGTGAAGAAGAAAAAACAACATTTTTGGGTTAATTGTGGCATTATCCCAACAACTATCCACTATCATAAAACTGAACACGAATACAGATTGGACGGCTAGAGTGAACGTTCAGAGTGGTGGACCAACAAGACAGTTGGTCGTAAGGTTTTATCCCGTTTGCACAGTAAACAGAATGGTCTTGACAGATTTACATAGGTTCCGGAAACAATTTGCAAAAGAGAACCTCAGAGAAACTCACGAGTTCTTAGGTCTAGAAGGATCACGACTGTCGGTTGTCCATACAAGTGCCGACGATTCGAGGCCCATCGCGAAAGCAGAATTGCGAGCAATACAGCCTCAACGGAGTCAGAATCTCGCGCGTCATTTACGAGACCAGATTGTCCCCGGCAGACAATGCTATACAAGTGGGCAAATGTGAACGCGACACAGACCACATTGATGTGTACGTGGTTGTGATAGACTTCAGACTGCCCTTTTATGAAGCAGAATAACCACTGGTAGGAACTAAACGCGCAAAACCTTCAAACATCCTTGGTCATCCGAAGGAATAATGTCGATTCTGCTAACAGCCTCTCGATATCGTATTGACGGCATTCGAACCACTGTTCAGTGCAACGCACGCCGATATGACAAACACAAAACCTTCCTGCTTTGCACCAGCAGATTTTGCCCGGTGTGCCAAAGACGACGACAAATCAGTGACCATACACTGGAATGTAATCAAGAAACGCGTCCGTCCGCTAGTGTGTACTTCGGAAATCTCGGGATACATGACCAATTGATCGACTAACCAGGTTGTGTAGGCTATGATAATTAGGGTCACTTCCTCAGAATGTTAGCAGAGCGATATCCACACCATACATTAGTCACTAAGATCAACGATAGTTAGATAAAAGATGGGGTGGTCAAACAGCGACGAAACATGAAGACCCCAACTATTCTGTTGAGTAGGAAACGTACGCGGCACCCGGTTGGTGGATTGCGAGACCACTGATATAATTAGTTAGAACGTTATGAGATGGCAACGTGCCTCAGAGAACTGCATTCACGTTTCCAGTCCCATTTGATTTTAACTTATCCACGTTCATCCTTCCGAGTAAAGCTTCCCTTTTGTTATTTGTTATAAACGATAAAGTGAATCGCGCAACACCGTTCGAACCAGGGTCCGGGGGTAGTGTCATCTTCGAGATTGTGTAAACCTACCGATAGAATGAAACGTCACCTGGTTGAAACGAAGCTGGAATACTTCGGTCCACATTTCTTGAGACAGCTTCAGTTCTAGGTAAATAGTTCGGAACTATTCCAGGTGGCCAATCTGACGGCAGTTGTGCAATCGGACTCCTGTACATTCCATCTCTACCTAAACTGATGGAAGGGGGGGTCAACTGGGAAAACAACGGCGTCACAAAACTTAAATACTATGACCGTTTCCTTGGGTTGAAGTTCATAGACGTACTGAATGAAGTAATAATTGCGCAATTACCAAAATAACTGTTTAGAAACGGTAACCAAGGCAGAAACATGTCACCGTCAATGGCGTACCTGTGTTTGCGATATCGTTAGCTCTTCTGTACACTATTAGGTAGCCCGTCTTTTCTTCTTCCAGAACTGCTTTCATCAATGAGGCGGTGAACGATGGTTTGAACTAAACCATCTAGTCAGGCATATTTCCCTCTCTGAACAGATGAAACGAACAACATCGCAAGCTTTTCGATGGTGCACACGTGGGATTACAATGAATTCGGCAACGGAAGTAGTTTTTCCGAGGGTGCTTTTCCCAACAACTTTTCAGTCATATTTAGAGGACAGCAGTGCTAGAACTACCAAGATAAGTCTATTGAAGCGTTATAGGGTCATACTTCGCAACATAAGAACGTGGGGTGGAGAGATTAGAATGCAGACGAACCGCAACGTTTTTTATCCCATAACTTGAACGTTGGGTTTTCAAGGCTTTGAAATACAACAGCTGATCGCCGAATTACTATAAACAACTCAACATGAAAGGCAGAAACGAAACTAAAAATGTACATACATGGTAGAAAGACAACGCACACAATTACCAGACTTCACCGAAAGACACCAAATCGAACACAAACATTAGGAATGCATCCAAACAGACATAAACACTGGCGAGATATAGCAAGTGAACTAAAGGAAAACGATTCGGGGCATTTTCCCCCAAATGGATTTAACTGACTTACCTGGCTCAAGAAAAACACTCAGCCTATTGAGATAATGTGGAAGGGAAGAGTAATCAAAATCACTGATCGGTCCTGAGCGGCCAGTGCATCGTTGTAAATCGCAATCATGGAAAACGACGACTTGATTGTCCTTAGTTAGGCGGCAATCTAATTCGAGCATTTGCGTATTCGACTGAACTGCACTGTATTAATGAAGTGTGTTGATGATTGTACACTTACAACAGGAACGCCTTTTTTGTATTTTCTATGTTTTCACCGGCACCACCTCGATGACTGATGTGCCGTGCTACAAACGGGAATTTTTTCCGAGGATGTAAAAGGTGTGGTCGTCTGAGCAAGACGAAGGATGCAAACACATAACCAGCCACAAACGCAGTTAGCACTTCCAACATCTTGCAAAAGTCTGATCCTGAGTTCAGGTGGAATCGATAAATGGCGTTACGTTAATTTTGAGGCAAGGACATCGGGCTTCGTTAAAGCAGGATTGCTCTCTAGAAACAAATATGAAAAATTCGAGTGAGTTTCTGATTGGAGAACATATAGGTACCAAATATGCAGGCGGTGAAAACACCAATGAAACAAGCAACGCATTAGAGTGCGACGCAACGGTAACAACACCGACTACCAACTGGAAGTTCGAAGATTTGGTCCTTGATTGTCTCAATTGCTAGTGCTTCTCAGGCTTTGAAAAGTTTACAGAACCCTACTTATGTGTGACTTGGTGCGGTACATGACAACAAAGACATTGGGCATGAGCGTCAGATACTTCGCTTCATACTTTAAGCAGGTATATATATATATATGCGCGAAAAGTCACATAAGCTGATAAACACCGAGAAAATCGTTAACCTAAATGGAGGGAAGAAAGACGCGACAAAAGAAAAACATGGAACAAAATAGAGTTGTAACGCAAGCACAACACAAGTACAGACTACTTCAACTGCACCTGTCAATGTCGGGATAATCCTGCAGAACCTGGCAGACCCGCAGATGAAAACATTACACGACAGCGAGCTAACATCAGTCTATTCACAAAGACCCGCTGGAAAAAGCCAACTTAATAGAAGAGTATAAGAACGACTAGGAAAAATGCGTTGCGATGTTTTTTCGGTCTTACTGTGGTAGGAACTACTTTTGAGAAGGTATGTTCTGATCCTAGAGTAAGGAACAGTCTTCCCACGATTACAGACCGTGGTATTACTAGTACAAAGTTAGACTCAGTTTTGCTGAAGCTTTGCCTAATTAAGTAACGTGCCCTTTAACCCATAGGCACCTGCTGTCATTCAACCTGTTTTACATTGTATTGTGACACGATTACAACACAAACACAACCAGTTGGCAGAATACGATTTGGATTAGCCTGTCACAGTAACCGAAGCCAAAGGACGCTTGCGCTTAACCATCACCGTAATTGGCTTGCGCCGCACGACTTGCGGTTTCACCTACACACCACATATCCAGTGTAAACCCGAAAGAATAAGACCGGGAGGTGTGCCACTTGGGCCTTTCTGTCCAGCCGGCCAATGCTGGTTAGCCAGTGGATTGGCTAATAAGGAAAAGAAACTCTTATCTCTCGGAAACTAAACAGAGAGGCCCGCGCACACGAACGTATGGCTCCACTGCATGCTCACTTGTCGTTTCGCTGTACTTAAGTTTACGTCTTGCTAATCGCTCGCTCTCACGTCGATTTCACGTGTCGACAATATAATCCTTGTCTACTGCTTGCGTTATTCGTAACCGGCCGACTATAGCCCGTTTCAACTCTGCAAATTGGTGAACCCGTCTAAGCTATATCATAGTGTACATCTGAGTTCAGTTTTCCTCTTCATTTTAATTTTTGAGTGCGTATAGTGTATATATATACATAAGTATAAATTTATATATCCGTTTGCACCCATCCAGTCGCTATGGACACTAAAGAGGTTAAGTCTGAAGTCTCGTCCTCCGTATCGTTGATCACGCCAGCTATTCCTGCTTTTGGAGATCTTGATCCAGAGCTGTGGTTCGCTGTGTTAGAAAGAGTTCGGCAACCGGCGTATAACAAATGACTCGGACAAGTTTCCGCAGCTTATACCGTGCCTTCCCTGATATATGCTGAATCTGGTTAGTGATACCTTATTAGGTTCGGCAACCGATCGTTGAGTCAGCTAAGCAAACGATTCTTAAGGAAACAGCCGTCCGATAAAATGAGTTTGGAACAACTGTTCCAACGGCTACAGTTGGGGGGAAAAGAAGCTGTCGGTTCATCTTGGGGAAATGCGATAAGCAGCAAGTAAATCACAATTGCCAGAGTCGCTTTTGCAAGAGTTGTGGATGCAAAGGTTGTGTGAGTATACACTATCCGTGTATACTATACTATACTATCCGTGTTACCCTCACGTCCATTAAGTGACCTAGCGGTTTCGGCCTACGCAATACCTGAACGTTTCCGGGGCACGGGCAGTCAGCATTAGTTGGGCAGATAGTTAACTCCAACTGTCCCGTGGATAATGCGCTGGCAACAAAGGACGCCGAAATAGAAAACCTGTGCAAAGCATTGGAATGTCGTGAACACGACCCTTTAGAAACAAACGCCGAGATAGCTCGGTTGCGGCGTGAAGTGGCGGATCTTCGCATCAGCATTCAGCATACTAGGTCACCATCTAGAATTCCTCCAACGCGTGCCCGATCACCGCCCGGAAAAAAAACTGGCAGTGTTTGTCGGTATCATGAGATGTATGGTTAAAACGCTAGACGATGCCGACCATCACGTAGCCTTCGTGGTAAAAAAACGTTTCAACTAGCAGGCCGGTGTGTTTTAGCGACAACAACCACAGACCAGTTAAACAGCAGTCGCCTTTTCTTTCTGAAGGATTGGACCCCCAAGTTGCGCCTTTTAATCGATAGAGGATCGGAGGTAAGTGTCATCCCGCATTCGGTAACTGACACGCAATCATAATCTGGCACTACTCTTCGGGCTGAAAACGGTACACCCATTAGAACCTTCGGCCGTCGGCTGTTGAATATAAACTCTGGTCTCAGACGCGATTTTCACTGGGTTTTTCTTGTAGCTGATAGACCTTCCCCCATCGTTGGAATCGAATTCCTCCGACACTTCGATTTACTGATCGACGCACGTCGATCGCGTCTGATCGATACCTAGACAAAGCTCCATGTTCGGGGCAAACCGTCGCACGCGTCTGTGATCAGCCCTATGCTAGCCAATCCCGTAGTTTACGAGCTTTATGGGAAACTCGTCCGAATTCTCTCAACTGATCCACTCCGCTAACGAACTACCGGCCGTGACAACCGACGTCGCGCAGCACATTGTCACATGAGGACCGCCAGTTCGAAGTCGTCCACGCCGCTTAGCTCCGATAAGCTCAAAATTGTCCGAGCCGAATTTGAGTAAATACTCCAACTCGGCACTACCCGTCCGCCCAATAGTCCATGGGCTTTGCCATTGCACATGGTGCCCAGAAAGATTGATAACGACTGGCGCCCATGTGGTGACTAACGAACATAGAACAACGCAACCAGTCTCAATAGGTATCCAATTCCTCACATTCAGGACTTGACGGAAAACCTGTCGGGGAAGCAGATATTCACCAAAATCGACCTACTGCGCGCTTATAACAAGATCCCAATAGCCCCTGAAGACATCCCAAAGACAAGTCATAACACCGTTCGAACTTTTCGAATTTTTGCGCATGCTCTTTGGTCTAGGCGACGCCGCTTAGACTTTCCAACGTTTTATTCACGACGTGTCTCGCAGACTGCACGGTGTTTATCTGTACTTAGATGATATTTTGGTGGCTAGCTCGTCACAGGAAGAACATTGCGTGCACTTGCGTTCATTATTCAACAGTTTTGTCGCATCATGGGGTGACCATACATTTAGCTGAATGCTCGTTTAGGGCGCTCCGCGTAACCTTCCTAGGTCACAGTATGACCACGAGCGGGATCGAACATCTCCCCAACAGAGTGCAGACAATAGTTGGCTACCCGGAGCCCACATTGTTCAAACAACTTCGCCTTTTCGAAGGTTTAGTAAATTTTTACCGCGTTTCATCCCTAACTGTGCCCGTTTAATGCAAGCGCTCACCGACCTACTCAGAGGTAAGGCACGCTCACTCTTATTTCCAACGGTCACAAAAATGGCCTTCATCAATTTAAAAAGGACTATCGCCAATATGGCAGCGCTGTCGCATCATCATCCGTCTCCCTCCTAAACGCTAACCATGGATGCATCACACGTGGTTGTAGGGGCGGTCCTGCAATAGCAACTTGGTGACCACCGGTGCTTATTAGCCTTTTTCTCTAAACGGTTACAACCAACTGAGTCGCGGTATAGTGCTTACGGGAAAGAACTATTAGCGGTATATCTCGGCACCCGTCATTTTTGATATGTCCTCGAAGGCAGGACTTTATCGTCTTCACAGACCATGAGACGCTAATGTACGCTTTACGCACGACAACCGACAGGTATTCCCCAGAGAGACCAAACACCTGGATTATATCGCTCAATTCACGACCGATATTCATCATATTCCAGGTATTTCAAACCCAGTCGTTGATGCTCTCTTGCATATTAATGCTACAACGAGCACGGCAGACAGCTCAGTCGATCTGGCAGTGATCGCACCCACACAGCACAGCGATCCAAAGATAAAACAACTTCACCGGTCCAGTTCCCTTAATTTAGAAAGCGTTCCCGTGAATTCTCACCGGGGGGGTGATTATTTGTGACGCTTCACAAGGCATCCCTCGTCCGGTTATTCCATTGGTCTTCCGCCGCAGAATTTTCGACACGTTGCACAACATGTCTCTCCCTGACATGCGTTCAACAATCAAAATGGTCACATAGCGCTTTGTCTGGCGCAATGTCAATCGCGACGTCCGCACATGGGCCAAAGCGTGCATACACTGCCAGCGGTCTAAAATTCATCGTCATACGCGTACCCCAGTGGGGAGTTGTGCAGCCCCCGATGAGCACTTCTATCATGTGCTTGTCGACCTAGTCGAACCTTTGCCACCCTCGGATGGATGTGCGTATATCTTGACATGCGTCGACAGGATTACACGTCGGGAAGAAGCTATACCAATCCCGAACGCATTCGTGGAACGTTGGGTTGCTCAGTTTCGTTGACCCGCTGTAGTGACCGCCGATCGCGGGTTACATTTTGGCTTAGCCTTCACATCACTTCTTGTGGCAGTTAAGCATTAGTGTGAACCACTGATGTATTGCTGTCTATGATGATAATGATGATGATCACTTCTCAACGCGCTAGGTTGTAGTAGGATTCGTACAACAGCTTACCACCCTGCAGCCAACGAGTTGGTCGAGCGTTTTCATCCGCAATTGAAAATTTCATTGTCCGCTAGCAACAACCCGTCATGGCACGAGGTTTTACCATTAGTCTTGCTAGGTGTCCGTAACACGCTGAAGGCAGACCTGCATACCAATCCCGCCCAGTTAGTCTATAGGCGCTCCTTACGTTTACACGGCAAGTTGGTTGCCTCACGCGCAACGAAGCCCATCAAATTCACGGATTGCGGCGAGCGGCTGGCCCAACACACGAGACGAATCCGACCGACCCCACCGAGGGAACAGACGACGCTAACGTGCGTACATCCTCGTCTGTCAACTTGTTCTCATATTTTGGTTCGTAAGGTTACTCCTCGACGACATTTGCACCAGCCGTTTACAGGCCCGTTCCGCGTGCACGCACGCTATGCTAAGACTTTTGCGTTAAAGCACAATGGTAAACGCGGTGTTCTCTATTGATAGACTGAAGCCAGCGTTTACAGAGGTACCTAATGGGGAACTGATTCGTGAACAACCGTTCTCTCCGGCCACTACATTGCCTAGCGTTTGTACGGATTCGTTTCCGGTTGCGACTCCGCCTACCTCGACGGAACTAAGCCTCCAGAGCAGACGGGCCGAGAGTTACGGAGTCAAGTGCAATTCTCAGACAATGTGGACGTCCGCCGTGTCCAACTTTTGTTGTTGTTACACTTCCATACTAAGTTCATTTTAGATTGCTTCACCTACAGCAACCTCTGTCAACAAGACGTGTTCACTTTGGAAAGAAGAAAGCCTTATCCTATCGGACGCGATGGGATCACAAACACAACCACTACAGACTCGAAACACAAGCTCGACCGTCTGATTTCTGACGCTCGTCACAAACGAAGAAGATACCATCACCATTGTGTAGCATTTGTACAACATTAACCTTTCACAATTTTGTTTTGCACCTCACTCTGGATACACATGCATACAAACTTGGCGTTTAAAAAGTGAAAGCCAGAAAGTGTTCCCTCCGTTCACGCGTTGCCTGTGGAGTGATTTTTGAGTCAGAGGGCCCAACACTCATTTCGAAATATTTCCGGAAGTACCCGCCAAGGCAAGCATAGTCACCGTAGACTCTGAATCCATTCGAGGAAGTCCGAGAGACAGGATCCATCGGAAATATGCTTTTTCTGTGTGGAAGAACTCTAAGCCTACGCACAGTCCCGAACTACTGACAGTCGTTTCTTTCAGTCCCAACGTTTTTGTTCGTGTCCGTTATTAAGTTGCGTAACTTAGCGAATGGAGTGTCCAGATCAATACGTCGTGCTACCTTCACATGACAGTTCCAGTATCAGCTACTCGAGTGACTATCACACTACCCTGGAAAGTAAGTATGAGTAAATTGGGTGTCCCGCTCACACGTTAAACTGTACGACAAACGTTAATAATAATAAAAACCAAAGCGGCAATTAACCATTTGAAGCTCAGTTCGGCTCACAGGATTTGTAACCTGAGCCACATACGTCCAGCCTGTTACCCTCGCCAGCCTCAAGAAGTCATCGTGCTGAAACAGATGAGGGAGACAGAGCTTCATTTTAACCTGGCTAGAAGATCACGGAGTTCAGTACATAAGAGGCATAATTTGCAATATCGTAAATTAACGTGTTGCGGACTCGAATGATAATCCTAAACATGACAAGAATCAATGGAGGTCTAGTGCGACTGGGATTGAATTGATCCATGCAAAACACTCAAATGATTAGCACATGGACTTAAAGCTTGAGGTTCAGGCCACCTTCAGTCAGTCAGTCTGTCAAATTCAGCATACCGCAGGTATCTGCTAGTCTGAAAAGCGATCAGTGAAAAAAGAATTCAGCAGAGCCATTGAGGAGCACATCAATCAAAAAACAGAACGCTACAAATTCAACGAATTTAGCGAATATGAAATTAATAATGCATTGAAACAAGTCCGGAAAGAGCAAAAACGACCTCAAATAGAAGTCTGCTCTCGTAACTGACAGTCTCACGGGATCTTTTGCGTCAGGAAGGTCATCAGATGGAGCTTGTATAGCTGAAATGAGATAGTCAACCACCACCCACCCCTTTGATAAAGGGCTAGTTTGCAAGACTTGCGCCAACAAAAGTGTGAATAAAGTCACTGTGGAGTCGTAGAAATCCAAATGAACTGAGATTAAGAATTTTAGGCCGGAACCCATACGATATATTTCCTAGGTAAATGATCCATGTCGTAGCCACCCGTCGAAAATATCAAATGGCAAGCCTTCTTCTCCACAAGTCAGTAGACAAGTCTAGGTTGGCACACTGAAAAAACGACCTGACACGTACTTCGCAAAGTGTTTTACAGGATTTTTTCAGCTATGTGGAAGAAAGTCGTTTTCTCACCACAATAACGCAAAGCCCATTCTGAAGCCGTCCCAGGACAAAAATATCTGGCGATACACAGTCACCTAGATAATTACAAAGACCGACTATTGTCATGACCAGTGCATTCTGCGCACTTATCACCATGGTCATCACAGAAAACACATTAGTGGTTCTCACTGGTGTTAAACTACTACACAACCATGAAGACAAAAACGAACACCACAAAAGAAGAGAGAGAAAAAAGAGAAGGGGAGAGGAAGGGACTTAGCTACTGAAAAAATATAGCTACGTCTATATTCAAACACTAAGCATGAAGGTGGTTGCGCCTTACAAACAGTGACAGTAAGGCGTCATAAGCAAAACAGACTCGTTACGCCTCTCATTGTCAACGCGTAATTAAGCGAGCCCACTTCACAAACAACATTCACGCCCCCGAAACCGAGTAGCCGCCATCTCACTTAAAGACTCCAGTCACCGATCTTGTTAGTCACGAGGGCTCCAGAGTGGAAGGCAAACACAACCTACAGAAGTCAACCCCTTCGTGAACGACTCCACTTCTCTAGACCAGGCCATTGCCTGTCCACCTCGCACCTTACGCCAGTAGGCCGTAGCGTCGGCAAAGAGTGCCCGGTTTGGCAGACGACCTATGCTGTTACCTTGGCGAGGTGGTCGGGCTTATATACTGTTTTGATCCGACGGGCTATGCTGAATAGGACTCCGGTCCTTCCAGGTGCAACCTTGTCAGACAGGCCAAATGGGAGCAGTCAGACGAAAAGCAGTTACGCTCATAGAATTGTATGTCGCACTACTGACCGCGTAGGAAAGCATAGGTAGCGAGGCACGATCCTATGGGCATACAGCAGAACTATTTTTATGGTTGCCGCATTGCTGTCTTCTGGATCAGGAAGAAGGCGGTTACAAAAGGTACCCTCAAACAAAGAGCACTCCGATTGCCCAACGGTTGACCGTGACCGCCGGCGTATTATCCAATACGGTCTAAAAACATCAAATATCTCTTAAAAGCCCGATTTAGCTTCGAGTACATCCGCTGCGCGCAGCAGTGTTCAGAATCAGACATTATTGTCTTATTCACTGCGCCCTCGGGATGCTACCAAGGATGCGTTCTATGATGCCCTCGTTGACCCTCTGAGGCAAACTAAACACTCAGACATCATCATACTAGCGGGCGATTTTAATGCTCAGCAGCTAGGAGGTATGTTTGGTGTCCGGGCACAGCGCACTGACAAGGGCAAAAGACTACCACAGCTGTGCGCATCCGACGGTCTGTATAGTTTGAGAACCGCATTCCAACACAGGAAGAAGCGCTGTGTTACTTGGAGATCTCCGTGTGCTTCTCAGCCGTGGACGCAGTTGGATCATATAGCAGTTAGTTACAGGTGGCGCCACTCTGTTAAGGACTGTCGTGCCTTTTGGAGCAACCACCTGGACTCGGACCATGCCGTTGTGCGTGCCCGTTTCGTTTTGTCATTTGCCCAGAGGACTTACGCTCGTAAATGCAAGGTGTTTAACTGGCATTCGAGCGATGAGGATGTGAAGAACGCTTACCAAAAAGCGTTGGCAGAGAAGTTGCCCAGTTCGAGTCAGACGAACGATCCTAACGAACACTGGGAACAAATCGCCGGAGCTATGAAAGCGTGCTGTGAACAGGCACGCTCCGAAGGAGCTGTTCAGTTTCGTCAGAACTGGATATCCGTCACGTCGATAAATCTTATGAACAAGCGTCGTTCTATCCCACCCGGTTCTGAATACGATGATGACCGTCGAGAACTTAAACGCATGCTGACTAAAAGCTTGCGCAAAGACCGTGAGCACTACTTGGTCCAGCAATCGAAAGAGATGGAAAAGGCCTTTTTATCTGGAAATAGCAGAAGGCTTTTCTCCCTGATCCGTGGTTGTACTGGCCGTCAAGTCGGTGTAAGTGAGACCATATGTGAAAAAGATGGTTCACTTATCACCAGCCAGTCGCGCCGACTTGACCGGTGGGCTGAACATTTTGAAGAACAGTTCAGTTGGCCTCAACCAGATCATGTGGACGACGGGACTCGATTGGTCAGCTACTGCATTCCAGACGGCCCTCCTCTGGAATCAGAAGTGTTCCTGGAGCTCAAGTTAATGAAGCGTAATAAGGCTCCTGGACCAGACCTCCTCTCCCCTTCTCTTTTCAAGGATGGTGGAGTGAGGTTGTTATCAGAACTGACAAAACTTCTGCAGACGATCTGGGAGACTGAAGAGGTACCTCGTGATTGGTGCTTATCAACAGTCATTCCCGTTTTCAAAAAGGGGTCCCGAAGTCTATGTGACAACCACAGAGGCATCAGTTTGGTGTCTGTTGCGTCCAAGTTACTCACTGGCCTCATTTTACGTCGGCTCACTAAACCCAGAGAAAGTCAGATACGTGAAGAACAAGCAGGATTCAGATCCGGTCGGGGGTGTGTTGATCACATTTTTACCTTACGACGGATCTTGGAACATCGGCATTCATATAGGCAGCCGACGGCCGTGGTCTTTTTGGACCTGAGGGCTGCATTCGATTCAGTTGCTCGTAACGTTCTCTGGAGCTGTCTCCTTCGCAAGGGAGTACCAGAGAAATACGTGAATCTATTGAGATCGCTGTACGCTCACTCTGCAAGCAGAGTGAGAGTTTATGGACAACTGTCTCGAGCGTTCATCACTTCTAGTGGTGTTCGTCAGGGGTGTCCGATTTCCCCCTTCCTGTTCAATTTTGTTATGGACGACATTCTGGAGGGTGCGCTTCGTGAATCCAGTGGGCTTGGTGTTGAGCTTCTTCCTGGCGCTAGATTGACCGACCTGGAGTATGCGGACGACATTGTCTTACTTAGCCCCTCTGCCGAAGACATGCAGACCATGCTGAACAAGGTGAGTGACCGGGCTGGTCTGTATGGAATGCACTTCGCACCTTCAAAGTGCAAAGTGCTGCTTCAAGACTGGGGCATTTCCACCCCTACTTTCTTCATTGCAGGTAATCCGCTTGAGACTGTTGACAGTTTTACGTACTTAGGTAGCACTATCTCGTCAGCCTGTAATATTGCTGATGAAATATCAGCGAGGATAGCAAAGGCACGAGTTGCCTTTGCCAAACTTCGTCATCTGTGGCGTCGAAAAGACGTTCGGTTGTCGCTGAAAGGAAAGGTATATAAGGCCTGTGTGCGTTTCATTTTGCTGTGTGGCTCGGAAACGTGGCCTGTTCACACGGAAGATATCAACAGGCTTGCTGTGTTTGACCATCGTTGTCTCCGCCAATTGGCCCAAATTAAGTGGACTGACCGTGCGAGCAATGTGGCGGTTTGCCGGTGCGTATTCCGGAACGCTCGGGATGCGCGATCAATTGGTCAACTAATTACGTTGCACAGCTTGCGATGGTTTGGTCACGTGCTCCTTATGCCAGCTCTGCGTTTACCGTACCGGACATTATATACTGAGGCTACCAACAGTTGGGCAAAACCGCGTGGTGGTCAAGCAACAACGTGGTTACGAAATATGAAGACCTTGACTGCTCCATTGAGTAAAGTGGGCAGGTATCGCCTGTCTGGCTGGGGTCCTCGTGATCACTCAGACCGCTGGTTAGATATGTTATCCGAGATGGCGATGTATCGCAGTCAATGGCGTACTTGCATCCATACCATTTCTAGTTCTGCCGGTTAGTCTTTAATATTTGTTGACCTTTTTAACAACATTTCCTTCTAGAATATTCCATTTCACTGTTGAGGCCAATGGCTGTTATGATGAGGCCTCCTCAGAAAATGAATTAACCATCTAAGTCTGGCAATCACTACCAAATACCCGTGTCCTAACGTCTTCGTTGGTTACCCGTTGGTGCCATCCCACGTGAGCGATCGAACAGAAACAATAGTGGTGAAACACCTGGAGACGGTTCACGAATTGGTGAGTTTTTCAGTGCTTCTCTTTCAGTCGCAATCACGAATTAGTGAACCTCGCTAAACAACATTTCTCCCGTGAGCGTTCCACTTCTGGTTCACCATTACAAACTGGTGATCACGTTCGCAACGCCTTATTTTGGCGCATTGTTACCTGCACTCTCAACACAAACCGGTGAGTCCGTTCCTGTATTAGGTCGCGCTAACCTATATTATGCGTATTAACTTGGTGACACCCGAGTTAAGCGCGCTCATCATTATTTTTAGTGTCGTGATTTGTTTTATTATGTGCGCCCTTCATTACCGCCAATCTCAGGTATGCCCGCCTTCCCATTTTACACGTTTTAGCCTTCCTATTCGCTCTGCGTGTATTTTCATGTGGCAGAAGTTTGTGCACAGGGTTGCTGCAATCTCCGCTGGCCACAGTGTTTTTTAATCGTTTTAGACATCCTCGTTCATCCAGCCGTCCCAATTGCCAACCATACGTCTAACGATGGATACGCATCCAACCTGTGCATCTGACCACGCGCACAATTTCAGCACAATCAGACACACCGAACCCTTCACGCCTAGACGATTTTGACGGTTGTCGGTAACCTTCGCTTGCTTCCGTTTCACTCCCCATCTGCATTGTTTCGCAGCTACAAATCTCAGCCCACTCGAGATTGTATTCTTGCGCATGCCGTCACCAGTACTTACCCACACGGATATTTAGTGCCTCTTCGAGGACTTTCATCGTTGTGATTCGCGCTGGTCACCCCACACACTTATCTAACAGCGTGCGCCAGCTCAACGTACCCCAGCACCAGACTCAGTAGGCAACGCGGCCCTATCGACCTATCTCAACCCCGAATACTCTCACCGCACCGCCGTCGACGAATTGATTCAGCATCTTGCCTAGTTTAATAGTCACAAGTCAACAAATCTGGTAGCTCTGGTTTTCCTAGCCATTTCGGGGAAATCCCTCCAACGGTGTAGCTCTCGCAGTCGTAAGTATCAGGACTTACACTTCGCATTAAACGTTCTTAAGACCCGAACCACTCACGCTTCCCACAGCATCACTCATCGATAGGTTACTTCCGCATGGGATCAGACATCTCAACATCTACTTCGGGCTTCTGGCACGGACAATTCATACGACGTACCAGCGTGTTCCTAACAGTATTTCCAGTACGACATCATCAAAATTCAGAACTGATCCAGAGATAATCTCTGCCACTCATCCATATGAGTGTAGTTTCTAATGCGATACACCTCAGCCGGCGTCCGGCCCTGCGACGTCGCAACCACTATCTAACGCTGGTAGTACAAGAGTAACATGACTAACATCAACGTCCTCGGTGCACGGTCATTCCTGCTTATTATTGGCACACAGTCACCTCCGATCTTCAGCACTCATTTGTTTTTGCATCACCACATCAAACGCCTTGCTAGATCACACGAGATAGTTTGCTCACGTTTAAGACGAGTCACTCATCTTGTTTGTGCAAACCACATTTCCAAACCAGTACCACTTCCTACTAAACGACTGCGCGGACAACACTACTGCCAGCAAACTTACGCTATCTGTTTCATTTTAATCTAACTGGCGTCCATTAGCAAGATTTGCCCGAGGATATTTACCAGCTTAGGTTTCGCATACTATGTCTAAGTGTTCCAATCTATCCATCTACCGATTTCAACCTATGCGAGTTCATCTTATGGGGTTTTTCGCGACAACCGGTTTTTTTTTAGATCTTTGGATCCAATTCCAAAGAATTTGTTATGTGTCCACTGGAACTTGAATTACGACACCTCAGTACAAAAAAACGTCCTTTTGAGAACAGTTTAAAAGATCCAAAACCTTTTAAAAACCAATAAACCGTTCAAAATACGGCACACGTTCGACTTCCAATCAGGTTAAATTACATACTTCTTTTAGACTGCCCGCTCCTCGTATGTGTCTACATGTTAGACACTTCGGAGAGCTTGAAAATGTTTGCCGTGCCTCTGAAGAACTCGTCGGAAGAGAGCGCAACGGAACTCTTCTCAAGCTCCTATCTTCTAGCCTACGACAGACTTTTTATCCTGACAGTATTTGTACACCATGCACTGCACACCTTTCAAGTTTTTCATATTGTATAAGGCCATCGGGTTAAAAAGAGGTGCAATGGTGCTACTTATGTCGAGTCCCCGTCAGCACCCAACTGGTACACTTTGACCGCATTCATAGGGAGCAATCAAGCCAGCAAATCCGCTCCGGAAAATCCCGCCCGCCTTCCACTGTGCGTTCTATACACAGGCATCCATTAGGCCTCAGCATCCGCAATCAGTAGTGATGCTCACGACTGCCATCTCATATGAAACGTGCCACATCACGACCGTCAGTCATGCTAACGCAAGCCATCGTCGACAGCCTTACATGTAATGACTTGACGGCTTCGGAAATACGCAACTTCTTTAGCTACACTGTCACATTCGCCAAACTCAACGGTAAGCCCGACAGTTCGCGTTATCCACACACTGGACGGTTTTCAATATAGACTGGTGCAGTGGCGCAAAGAAAGAAATCGTGCGTTCTTAGGTCTTCTGTGTATGTATCCATGGCATTGAAAGTGCCATGAACAAGGTGGTGGACCACGTGTCAATGCCTCCAGTTACAGGATCAAAGTTTGTCTACCGCCACCCTTCTAGAAGAGAATTATGTAGTGACCAGCGATCATGTGGCTTCTATAAAAATCCCGACTTCAACCGCGTTTTCTTGCTTTTCTGTTCTGGACGCACCAATCTGTGTACGTCTGTTGCAGGAGACCTGATACAAACCCAGTGCCACTTTCTTCCGTCGTGCGACTAACTGCATGTACCCAATGCGTATGCCGTCTTGACAACTCATCTATTTCCCTATTCGATTAACTTAGGCCTTTTCGAGCGTTGTGTAACGGACTCGCAGGTTGCACGAACTTTTCGATTGGCGGACTATTGAATACCGCCGAATGGGCTGGAGCCTGCCTTGCATTTCCTTTTTTGCTCTCTCGGTTGCCTCCGCTGGTCACAAACTAGGCTGACATTAATTACTAATCACTTATCCAAACATCGCTCGAAATATACGGTTTGTTTTCACACCTTAACGCGAACTTTTGGTTTAACGCCTGCTGAGACTAAACACCGATTATTCTCTAGGAAAGGCGTCCTAAACTGTTAGTGAACCAGGATCAAGCGCATACCCAGTCGTCCACTACGTGCTTCCATTCGACAGACATCCGACAGCGAACCCTTGGGGTTTTTGTTTCGCAAGCCCCCCATCAATGTACGAGTGTTTCCATACGCGTGAACGGGTGACGACGTCCATCAGAACTTACTTGAGGTATTTTTCAAGGTGCTTCAGAGAAAGCGCCGCGCGTATATCGTAGACCGTTTAAGCCAGCGGTAAACCGTCTCCACTGACAGCCCCAACTCCGCCCAGGGTGAACATGTTCTGGAACTCCGGACACCTAGGCCCGGCAGTGACCACTATCCGTTCCGGACGCAAAGTGCACTGGCCGAGGCGTTTCGTGGACGGGTAGGAGCGTATGTATCAACACAACCGCAAAAAGGCTTCAAAAACAGTAGAAACAGGTTCACTGTCGTTGCGAAACTCGATTCTGTGCGTCCTTTTTCCTTGTATCGATACTCAGCCGATTTCTTTTCATTTGCGGTCACATGTATTATCCCAAGTTGCGCCGTCACCGACCCCGATCATCTTCGATTTTGTATTTGGTGTCGCTCGCGAACGTTCCGTGGACGCCCAATCTCGAAAATTCGATTGTTTCTGCGATCGCTTCGGTAACATTAAGGTGAGGTGCCCGGGTGCGGCTTGCTAGGAACCGCGGAAATTAGTGCTCCATCATCTCCGGAATCCGGGAGCTCTTAGACCGATCGCGAGCTGAACGGATATCAGTTGCATGCCGTGAACCAGATCAAGCTAAGACTGTCTGAACCCCAGTTGTGAGCATCAGGACGGAACGGCTGTTTTCACATTTTCCTTCTAGATATAGGCTTAATTACATGGTCCATTATGAGATTCACCGAGTTTCCAATACGCTTACCAGTAGACCACGTTTATTGCTCGAGACGGTTGGAAATGAACTAATGCTTCCCACATTGCGCTTGAAACAAGCTCTGAGAGACCCCTTAGTTCAGCGATGTGTTACGCGACGATTGTATACCTGTATATAATAGAAGAGCATAGCGTAAACATTGTAAACAACATATTACACCACTGTGGTCAATATGCGTTTATTTCAAGTCTACAACAACAAAAGCAATCTCACGCGACCTTTGTAACCTACTACGATGGTAAGCTACGACCACCTGACTATAGCCAAATTCCGAAACATAACTGCACAATGTAAACAGGTTAATCAGGAAATACCCATGATGTATGCTGTCCGATTGTTTACCTGCATGTCATGTGGCCGTTTGAGACGCACCCGAAACCTACACCTCTTGTCAACCCGCTCGTCAACAGTCTGTTTCCCCTTAGCCAACTTGGTTTTGAGTCGCTATGCAACACTGGCAGTCCTCTGCGATTTCAGCTATTTGTACACAGGTTCGAGGCTGGGGACCAAGATAGCTCGGATTCAGTCAGTTTGTCCGTTTCGATGTCCGGTGGTTTTCTGTTGAAGCTTAATTACATGGTCCATTATGAGATTCACCGAGTTTCCAATACGCTTACCAGTAGACCACGTTTATTGCTCGAGACGGTTGGAAATGAACTAATGCTTCCCACATTGCGCTTGAAACAAGCTCTGAGAGACCCCTTAGTTCAGCGATGTGTTACGCGACGATTGTATACCTGTATATAATAGAAGAGCATAGCGTAAACATTGTAAACAACATATTACACCACTGTGGTCAATATGCGTTTATTTCAAGTCTACAACAACAAAAGCAATCTCACGCGACCTTTGTAACCTACTACGATGGTAAGCTACGACCACCTGACTATAGCCAAATTCCGAAACATAACTGCACAATGTAAACAGGTTAATCAGGAAATACCCATGATGTATGCTGTCCGATTGTTTACCTGCATGTCATGTGGCCGTTTGAGACGCACCCGAAACCTACACCTCTTGTCAACCCGCTCGTCAACAGTCTGTTTCCCCTTAGCCAACTTGGTTTTGAGTCGCTATGCAACACTGGCAGTCCTCTGCGATTTCAGCTATTTGTACACAGGTTCGAGGCTGGGGACCAAGATAGCTCGGATTCAGTCAGTTTGTCCGTTTCGATGTCCGGTGGTTTTCTGTTGACCTGAAAGGCAGACAGTGAAAACAGGGTGTAGCACCGCTCTTGGAGATTACCGCAGGTACCAAGAACAGAGAAAAATAATGATCTAGCAGCACAGAGTAAATTAT
Source organism: Paragonimus westermani (assembly GCA_008508345.1). Classification (NCBI taxonomy): domain Eukaryota; kingdom Metazoa; phylum Platyhelminthes; class Trematoda; order Plagiorchiida; family Troglotrematidae; genus Paragonimus; species Paragonimus westermani. Next base: position 28,086 of record QNGE01006689.1, read on the forward strand.
TAGTCTAACAGCTTCCTTATTAGGTGGGAATCCAATGACACGTTGAAATGGTCCTTAAAAGAGCAGCTAACAACCTCTAATGGGAGATCATTCCAGTGGTTGATAACCCTATAAGAGAAGAACTGTTGCCTAAAGAAGGTCCGTGGTCGAAGTCTATACAGCTTCCTGCTGTGACCCCTTCGACTGTTATCACCCACGGGGATAAAGAATTGCTGCACGAGTCCTGTGATAAAGGAAAGGTATGCACGAATTAATTTACCGCGGAGTTTTTGAAACTCAGGTAGATAAAGATCAAGAATTTTGAGGAAAGACTCGTAGGAGAGGTGCCGCAATTCAGAGTGTCCCCTACAGAAACATGGTTTGCTGCCTCCACCGCGCGTGTCCCCCTCCCCCTGACATGGTTTCCTGTCTACCCCATCTGGTCAACCCTGTGCACCCTGTGAGCCTATCAGATGTCTCCTCGATTTGCTGGTCGTCATTGGTTTACAACTGCAATAAATGTGCAGTACACGTCGGAAGGACGCCTTCTCCCGAACTGAAAGCATGAGCGCAATGGTTGTTGACCTATCAGTTCTATTTCAGGAACATTTTGGTAATGTCTGGTCTCCACGACAGTTCCAAAATTTGGATGCAGTTGGTGCGGAGGTCCTACGTTTCGAAGTTCGATCGGGTTCCTCGTACCGCATCCGATCCACCGAACCCGCTTTCGGTGAACATAAGAGACGGGTGTACGCATGCGTACGTAGGGCCCATGTATTGCGCTCATCCACCGGTGTTCGAGAGAGGGCCAGCGGTCAAACTGGATGCTCGGCGTATTTCAACGTGAACCGGAACATGGACGGCGAATTTAGGGTAACGAAATTCGTCATGTTGCACAATCATCCGTGCGACGTGATTGCTGCAAAATACGAGGCCTCAAGGCGTCGCCTCACCGAGGAAGAAATCAGAGAAATCCGACCGTGGCTGCTCAACGGCACAGTGTCGTTCAACATCACGCAATACATCCGGGAGCACTTCGATAAGAAGACAACGACGAAGGATGTGTGCAACCTAAGAGCACGTTTGTTCGCCAAAAGAAACACCGTTGGCTACCTAGGTCGTTTGCATGCCCAACTGAACACAACTGGTAAGTGTTATTATAACGTAGATGATGACAATAGATTGACACATTTCATGTTCATGAGTAAGGAGCAGATAGAACT
>QNGE01006690.1:0-29269 GCA_008508345.1 Paragonimus westermani
TGTTGAAGCAAACTTCTATTGCCAATTTCTGAATGGGATTCTTATGTTCACTCCTTTAGTCGAAATCCTATTGTTCCTTATTTGAAGAAATCAGGTGACATTTTACCTTCTCCGGAAGCCTTACCCACTGAAGGGCACGATGGCCCAGTGCAACGTCCAGCTTATCGAAACACCACTTGGAATCATTGACGCATACAATTTTCGTTTTGTGTGAACAAGAGTTGGATGATTATTTACACGGAGAAGAAGCACTACTAAGGGAGGGTATGATGGCAGTCTAATACCCCGAAAAGTTCACCAGTAGTTACGGCAAACGGAAGGCAATCAAGAGTGGTATGTTCACAGTTGGAAAAACACAGCTGTTACTGACTGTTTTCATCGAATCTGACGTGAATGTGCGTTAGCTTGATCACATCTTGTGAGTGAATTTCGTCTGCTACTTCTTCGTCGAAGTGTTACCCAACTGCCATGACAGTTCACTTGCTGTTGTGATGACTATATCAACATAACGGGTTGTTGCCCATAGCAAAAATGACTGATCACATGTTAACTGGCTGGTGCACACGAAAATGCAGCTAAAGCCCACAACACAGAGGAAGACAGAAAAATAGATCCCATACAACATAAAACACACTTTTGGAACGGGTCACATTGTTGACCCCACCAACTCCTTCTACGTGGAGCCGCGAGATAGAAGCTCGAGATCGATCGCGTTTGCTAGGGCAACATCACCGAACACGAGTAACGGTTTCCCTAGGAAATTTATTACCAGAAACCAGTGTCAGCTCCAAGAACACCACTGGTAAGAAAAATAGTTATATAGCTTTTCCGTTCGAAGGGGCTGCAGCAGCCGAGCTGATAACGCACCAACTAACTTATACAATCGGAAGTACCTACTCTGCTGCAAGTCCTGTTGTAACGTTTCACTCAAAGTGGGCTGAGCCAAAACAATGTACCTAACAATGCTGTTTCATTTCTGATTTATTCATTTGAATGTTCCTTTGATGCAGCTTATATTGGTCGCATTGCTCGGCATTTGTCGGCGAGAATTCGTGAAAACGGCCCTTCATGACTTTGGTCCGGGAAATAATGAACATTAAGCAGTCCATTCTGATCCTCCTGGTTGACTGTGATCGACACAGACACGGAGAGATCGTTTCGCATCCTTTGCTGTGCCCCGACCATGGCGTCGCGAATGAGCAAGTGACATCTTATCCATCATCTTGGCGGTAGAAAACCGATTATGCCAAACAGATTTTTTGCCTATAGACGGTTTTTCATATTTTGGGATTGTAATAATAATAAACACAATCCCAGCGCACGCAAAAATTTGATCCCGTCTCGCCCAACTCACTCCCGTTAACAGTGACTTTGTAAAATCAACCTTGCTTGTAAGCGAGGTTTTCCTACACTCAATCGCCTTGCACTCGTATTATTTATCATTGGGGACTTGCCCTCTTGACAACTGATTTGATATAACTGTTCCAGCGAAGGTGAGAAATGATGGGGAAATGTTCTGCTTGCTGGAAAAATTGTCTTGCATGAGTCTTTTGGGGATTTGCAATTACCTCGTGTACTTACTAGCAGCAATGCAGGGTTTTACTGAAAACGATATCGTGAACATAAATTCGGACCATTTGGGTATTGTGGTTTAAAAATACTAAGTGATCAGGCTACTTCTGAGACCTGATCGACCGGTCGACACATATCCTTAGATTGTATATTGCATACATATGTCTAGCATAGTCATTTACAACAAGATGTTGGTCACTTGTATGGTTCAAATGCAGATTGTTGCTTTCAATTTTGGGTAGAAGGCGATTATAGGGTGGTCGCTGGCGCGAGAGACCGAAACAGATTTTGTGTGCATAGCTAGGGATTGTAAATCTAATCTTATTCGCTTCGGTCGTTGCCAGACTGCGTTTTGGATTGACCTCGGTTTTGGGGCCAGAAAACTTGTAGACGACTATGAACGGTCGACTCAACTTAAATTGAAACGTAGTTTAAACAAATATTTATTCTGTACCCGCTCACTAGTCACAGTAAATGCGTTTCATTTTGAACCCTTGGTTGAAATCGAAGGTCTTACAGGAAATGGAGTCCGCACAAAACTAAGAGTGTGTGCATTTTTAAACCATCTGTGATGACAAATCCTAAGGGTAAGTTTGGAAGTACTGATTGATTTAGACGGGTAATCCTTGCATTGTAAACGACTGAACATATTGCTGAACCATATTATTTTTGAGAGTCCTTCACTCTCGAAAGCAAATCGGTTGCTTCAGTTGATTTGGATTGTCGAAGTCCTAATAGCATTTAGGGAAGAATTTGTCTCGTCTTCAAGGTCTTCAACAGTCGGCTTACAGTCTGGGAATACAATTTTCATCTCAGTTTAAAATCCCTGTCCTTGTATTTTTTCTTCAGACCCGTGAAATCGGGTTATTCTTTCGGGTTGAAAACATCACACACTTTGTGTAAAGTGTGTCGAGAATATATCCAACTTAAAACATTTCACCTAAGTCAGTCGTGTTGTACGCGCTGGTAAATGATTTTGGACAAAGCCGTATTTGTATAATATTAACTTTATTTTGAGTTCCTATTATCAGTGGAGAAAGCCGTAGGATTGTAATGGACAGTATTGAGTACACGGAGAGATGGGTCTGCCAACGTACGGTTTCATGAAACAGAGAAAAAGTGTAATTGCAATTAATGGTGCATCAAACACTTTGTCTGGAATAATGATCAAGTTCAGCAATGAAAACTCTATTCTTGTTAGATGGAGTCTCCCAACTGACGAGCAATACGACTTTCTTTAACTGGACTTAGGATATCCACACAAAAATCCGGCTAGCATTTTACAGACTAAGTCGAACTCGACCCTGTTGAACTTAAATAGAAAACCGCATATGGGCATCTTTGAACTATGAAACACATGGAATGCTTCCGCTCCACTTTTCAAAAGTTTGTTCCTGATGTTTTTCCGAAACATGATGAGATACTGTAAGATGGGAACAGAGAGGTTGGTAACGGATTTTTGTTATCCTCCCACAAACATATCTGACTTGTTGTGTCGATGCAGCCACTGGCAAATTTCCCAACACAAATCCTGTTCTAGCGACATTTCTGCTCGTAACGTGGAAGAAGCCAATAAAGGGGGACCCTTATAAACCCTACCAAAATTTCGTTTCACTGCTGTTCCGTAACACACGTCTGATTTTGATTCTGAGCCCATGTACTAGTTTCAGGTGGTTTTATTTGAGAAACCCGAAGCAGCGGTGTCCGTTAGACATTTGATAAATTCGTAAGGATGCAAATATTACGGGATATCATTATGTTGCCTGTTTTCAACTGTCGTTAATAAAACAATAGTGGGGTTTGCGAGTCCGATTGCTGCAAACGTTTCGTCAAATAAACATATTGTGTTCAGTGAAAGTGATTTTGTTCGTACCAGCCTCCTCTGGTTGCAAGACCACTGGATCCTACTGTTTAGTGAACAGTCATTCATTCCTTCAGTGAATTCCATGACATGGGAGACTCGTGCGTGTTCAAAGCTAGTTTTCATTTGATGAATCCAGCAGGCCCGCACCCTTTAACTCAGCGCTGTCGTCTGCCAGGAACGCATCAGAATTGCAGTGTGTAATAGATTTGAGTGGGTAAAGCATGCTGTTAGGACCAAATAAGGAAGCGAGTCTGATGCAGATTTAGGTGAGCTTCTAGCTGGTGATGTTTTAGGGCGAACCACAAAAACATGATTAACGATCACGGATTCATCCCCCCATCGCCACGCGACACAGTGTTATCCCTAGAACTTTCTAAAACACATATAAGTGACTTGTGTCTACCATGCTTCTGTGGCTCTTTGAGAATGTACGATATCTATGTGTACGGGTGCAGCCCGCTTTCTATGTAGCTCACATAGTAAACAGCCACCATCCCAGAGCACCAAACAACAGAGTACCCGTTTCCCCTTTTCATGCCTAATGCGACACACGCGAATCCTGCAGTGTCGTTTGTGTCGCATTTTTCGGGAAGTTTCTGCCCCCATCTTGGCAGCAGTCGTATAAATTTTATGCCGAAAATAAAATGTTGAAGGTGGTTATTTTAATAACTGAGCAGCTCGTTGAAAGAGACTCGTTTTTCAACAAAAAGTCTAACGTTGGGGCTTTCAAGCAATGTTCCCCAAGCAGTATTTTAAAATAATCGTTCCGCAAACTGTGGTTTTCTCAAGGTTAAAGTAGGTAACCGGCAAGAACTCTCGAGCAAAGCCAACTGTTGATGTGATTCTTGTCAGTGATAATTATCATGGTCCCCCTGTGAAATTACTGAACCTTGATAGTGCATTCTTATCAAGTATAGAGCAGTTTAATTAGAAAATCAAGTGGCCTCAGGTAGACCTCGCGCGGCTTTGGAATATAAAACTTTTTTGCCACCTCCAGCCTTCGAGATCTGTTCAGGCTGGTGTTAGGAAGAGGATCTGAACAATCGATAGACATATTGTTGTTCGTTCATTTTTGTTTTCGAGTTAGTTACCTCGTTGGGTGTATCGATATTGTAAGCACACTCACCAGATGCCATGTGAGTGCGTTACCAGCAAGTGCACGACCTAAATCGTTTGGCCAGCTCTTATTGCGGTGAAAAGTCGTGTGCAACGTAGTGGAAACACTCACATTCCAGATCATTCAGATATCAGTATAATGGGGGGCACCGTTGGGATTAGGCTTGGAAAGACCATTTATATATACCAGAAACAACTAAGGGCCCAGTACACAGCACGAAAACCTGCGGGGATTTGGAAAACAAAAAAGATGGAATCTGTTTTGTTTCGAACATTTTGCTGCCGGGAAAGCTTTTTAAAGACTTCAGAATCTCTCCTAGGATGCCGTAAGTTTCCACTTTCTGTGGTGATGCCATGTTACTTGAATGGGGTTTAATGAGAGTATAGATGATAGCATATGTGTATATCACTCTACTGGACTTATATCAGGCTGACAGTTGACAACTGCCTAGAGACCACTAACCTTCCTTCTCAAGTACTGATTTCATGCTGAATTTTTCTATCCTTCAAGAGAAGCTCATTTCAGCAACATTTGTTTGTTTACCTCATGGGGGCGCTTTACCTTACTACACGTGTTCCTTTAAAAACCCTACAGCGGCTTTTATGTGAACTTACGGTGTTCTGGGTGGTGATGAAAGTCAGGCTAAGATGAATCGGCTGTCTAATGTAGCTCAAAGAAGTTCGACGAAGTATAATCAAGGGTAAAGGTAGTAACATTGCACTGTAAACTACTGAATCTTATCCCCTAAATAGGTTGGACTGAAAGATGTTTTGACGTCGATAGCAACACAGATTACATATATGGCTCACTTCTCCTCCAACAGCACACACACGAAGAAAGCACTTCAATTAGCTGCGGTCCAAATATTTACCTACGTTTGTTTAATGTCAAATATTTTGCATGTGCATATGTTCCACGGCGTAGAAACGTCCGGACCCAATAACGTATCTGCTGGTGTCTAGGGACTGAACAAGAACAGACACTGAAATCACAGCGCACAATACGCGGTAACGAAATCTTGGAGCGTACTTTACCTACGTAGTCGGCAACAAACGAGAAGTCAACATTGTGAACCACGACCGTAACAGCTTATTTCACGCCAGTCGGATTCAAGATGGAATGCATTACAGTTGAACTTTATCTCGCTGAGTTTTGAGCTCTGGAAGCCTCAAAGTAAAATGTCCTGGAAACACACCGAAGAAAAAGAGACCGTATTAGTAGCTGACGTTAAACGAAATCTATCTCTCGGCAAAATTAGACGACTACTGTATCTAATGGGCGGCTAGGAATCACGATAACGGAATCATGTAAAGCAGAGATCAAACTTAATTGTTATCTACTTCTCTTTGAGTCGAATAAAATCCACTTCGGATTCTATAGGTAAAAGTTGGCTTAGAGATCATCCAAACGTGCGTTTCATGATTAATTTGACGAAAACGCTGCGAGCAATTAAAAAGTGAGGTGGGTCTAAGAAAAATACAGCAAAATCGATGTCTGCATCCCGCCTTGAACCCTTTGCATCCTTCGTATCTCTCAATCAGATACTGATGGATTATTAGTAACCGATCCAAGTAAATTTTATTATCTTTTTATATGTGTGAAATACCTGTGTACACAGCTAAAATCATTCGATTAGTAATAATGGCTCGGCCTTTAATACCGATTAGGTTACGCGAATATCCATTTTGTTCTGTTTTTTCTCAGAATATTGTTAACGCTCACATCTCTTGAAGTTATTACAAGTTGAAAGCCATATTAGTAAAGTGTAACAACTTAACCTCTAAACTCTACTGTGGTTTAACACAAGCGAATCATTCCATTCCCCTCTTAGAGGCCAACGTCATGCAATTTCGACTTATAGATGCATTGACGAGTGTAACTTCGATGCCTACGAAACATCAAAATGTTGGTAGAAGCGTAACAGATATCAAATCACCGAAACGTGTAATTTAAAATTTTGGAATGGCAAGGTTATCGATACCCTTAAATAAACACTGTGGCTAACTGCAATTTATCGCCAGAATGAGAAAGGAAACATCAGAATATAGCGGAGCGAAATTTCAACAAAAATCACTTGCGTTTTGGAGTGCTTTCAAAAATGTATATTCTCCAAAAGTTAGCTAGGTTCCGCTCCGTTTTTCTAGGTAATCATTTCAAACCAGCCAATTTTACGGGTTCCATGTAGTTGATATTGTGTTAGTACTTAGTACGATGCACCTTTCAGAAAATTCCATAGATGTTTGTTAACTCCTCTTGAAAACATCTTTCACTTTCATACTTTTCGTGTGTTTTAGCATCGACTGAATTACGAATTAGAAACTTTGAAATAACATAAAGTTGGCATGTTGAAATTCGGAATTACTGAAAAGGCAATTTTCAATTTTTAGCTGTCATTTTTGCTACTCCTAAACAATCACCAGTGGCAATGGCATGACAGGGCAACATTTTGGTTTTTGGTTTGTCAAAAGTACCGAACGTTCTCGATGAAATTCTTTGAAAATGTTTTCAGCTTTAAGTCGTTTAACGTGCTCAACAGTTCCATAAAATTTTAATGTACAACACTGCAGCTCGTTTTGCAAACTTATCTTTCTTGATATATGCAAGTATGTACATGGCATACGTAGAAATCAACATGAAACAACCATTTACACAGTTTTCGGGTGAACTTGAAAGCTCTGTACATTTACTGACTTTCATTTTGACAGTATAACAAAAAATGCGAAAATCCTTCATATCCTAGATGAGTAAGTCTTAGCTACTATGTTCAGTTAGACATAAACCTTCAATCAGATGCACTAATCGAAGAGTTTTCTGTAGAACATAGGTTCAGGTATTACTGATGTATATAATCTATCGTTAAGTTCGCAGACAAACGCATTATCGATCTTGTTATTTTCTCCTAATCAGCGTGCTTCCATCCTGAACAGATTGAATCCACAAAAGTGTACTACCATTTGTGATCACATCGTATTTCCATCACCAGAATAGTCTGTAGTTTAACATACTAATGTACCGCGGATAAAAGCTCAGCAGAATGCCGGAATAAACCTTTTGAACATTGATTCTACGTCGCATATTTGCGTAAGGAAAAAAGCGTGCAGTTACTGCAAGACATTCTACACATTTTCACTGTTTGCCTGCATCCTATAAACAAAGTTTGGCGTCTAGGCTTCGTGATTCGACCTGATATAATACAATAAAATAGCTTACTTTGAAGCGCAATCTAGAGCAGAACGGTCTATCTGAACTGTTTGTGGCACATCACGGCATGAAAATTTGACCTAATATAAGGCCAACAAGCCCGTGTACCCCGCAATCCCTTTAAGAGCGGGACTATTGTTTCAACGTCTTTTAGTTAGCTCTACTGTGAGAATGTCCCGCGCAGTTTTCCCGGTGGCCCTGTAACGCGTATCTGATTCGGGCAAATTCAGTGTTATCTATGAAAAACAATATTGATACGGAGCTCCTTTTCTTGGCAGCATACAAAGTTACTTGCGGGCCAGGGACATGAAGCATATACCGTAGTTGGTCAAAAAACGATTTACCTGAAAACGCATCATGTCACAGTCTTGTACAGAAGGAAGAAGCCAACGCCGTCCATTGTACGTCATATTTCACTAGCGCAACACCGGAGAGATGTGACAACATCAGTTCTCTTTTCGTACTCATTCACGTAACCAAACAATGTACCTTGCTGTAACAGTTGCTAGTAGAAAGTTCAAACCTGTGTTACTGGCTCAGAAAAACTCGCTCATGGCACCGTCATTAAGATTACAATCGCGATGGTTGCTAACTCTGTCATTTCATTTGCTATATACTTCAGTTGAATTTCCTTAATGACATTAACGGTCGGTTACGAACATTCATAAACATATCGTAAAATTCGTGCGGACATGAACCGTACGATATCAAAAAATGAACCGTGTAACTGGTCAACTAGAAAAATAGGGAATGTAAATGGAAGCTCACTTGTTCAGTGCTCTTTACACTGCATGTTTCCACTCTCCTGATGTAGGTGAAATTTTCGTGCTTGTGGGAAAGGGTTGAAAGTGGTTCCCCAGAGTCAGCATTATGGTATGGTATGAGCGGACTGTTGTGTAAAAAGACTGCCTTAAATAACTGAAAGCCATCGATTTGGTCGCTTTTAAATTTTGGTAACCATTAAATTTGACTGATTCAATGGAACGCTTTAAAGTACTTGAGTTGTGTAGATCACCACTGCTGTGGTTCCTGTTCTGACCCAAGCTGAATGGTGTGCACTAACCCGGTTGGTGAGACGCATATTCAGCAAATGCATACATTCTGCTGTCCCTCTGCAGCATCTGGGGAAACACACCAGACTGCGGGATCATGAGTTGATGAATTGTGGTTAACTTTGAACTTGGGTTTCGTCGGCTGATATAAATACCGCTTCACTTATTCGGAGTCTGTATTTCGTGTAACCGAGAATCTGGCGAATCGGTATTTAGTCAACGTTGAAAATAATCACGTAACAATCACCTTCAAGAAAACATGCCTGTCTGAGTACACTTCATTTGTAACTCGCTGGTAAGAAACTGCATTTCAACCTCTAACACTAAATTTGGGTAGAATTCTTTTCAAGGTTGTGAATGGTTACATTTGTCAACAAAACACTGGAAATAGAGCCATCCACTTTCCTTGAACAGAAAACAGGAAACAGATGCTTAAGGAGATTCTGTATTTTTGATATCAAACCAATGTTAGATTAAGATGATAGATTATAGAGTATTGTGGTACAATGTTGACCAAAGGTCGAAGGGTAGCTGACATGCATACTTGATGTGACTTTTCAACTAAACCTGGAAAAACATGAATGTATGGGATGAGCAGGAATAAACTCACACCTTAAGGATTAAACAAACTATTTCGCAAATTTAGCCAATATCTCAAAAGATCGCATAGACTAGAATGTAAATCGGCTGCAGCTGTAACATGTATGAAGGCGTAGAGGAGTTGAGGTCATTACACTGCAAACGGAAAGAATACTTGTTATGTTGACTTCAAGTCCAGTTGATAATGTAACCAGTGAAAGTGGAAACACGGGTGAACGCAGGTATGTTGCACATACATTTTCAAATTCAGGTCTAAACAGGTGTTGCCTCAGCTGTGAAAAAAAGATTCTCATCACTAGGGTGTATCTACAGAGTATTTTGTGGACGTTTTGAACGGCATTTTGCAAAATCTGGTGGTACGTTGTAACCACGCTTGCGATAAGGAAAACCTTTGTACTGTCAACAGACTTACAAAAACACTCTATTGATGGTTTGCTAACTAACAGATTTTATACCCTGTCTGTGTAACCAACTTCTCGATGACAGTTGAACTGATGTGCATGAGCACAGCTGGCTGAGTGAGTCAACGAAGGGTTATCAAGCGTTCGCTATTAAAGACGACTATTTTAAAATTCAATTTATTCTTTTGATATAGGTGTGTACGTTTTCCCGACAAAATTTGATCGATACAGGTGTAGTAAACGGCAATGAATGTCAGAATCAAATTAAGTCCGTGGAAACTTGGTACCACTAATGAAAGCGAAATGATCAAGTACAAAAAAGCGAATCACAGTTAATTTTCTTTCGTGGGTTAATGTACAGCCGTAGACCACAACAGACCACCGAGGGTCCAAATGCAGGACAACCGCAAGCAGAGTCGACCAACAAGCAAGGACGAACCGACGGAATAAGATCGGATCGGTTTGATATGTGACTAAACACCCGATCTTAAGGCACATCGATCAGCCGATGACAATATCACGGCGGCTCCTAAGAGGGCGTGTTCACAAGGGTGAAGCAGACGGCGTACGAAAGTTAACAACAGAAGTGTTGGCACGTCGGTGGAAATCAGTGACTGAGGGATGTGTACTGAGGAATTTAGCATTTTGAACACGACTGCTAGAATAGCAACAACATACAACTATGCATACAGTGTCACGAGACGGATCGAGACTGGTAGATCGAAAATAATTCTGATCTGCATGAATATTCTACAACGCGACTATATATTCAAGTGGGAACCTGCTTGACAATCTGGATAGACAGAAGCGTTGATGAGCCTTTCTTACATGCCAGAAAATTAGTTTTGTTCACAAAATTCATCCATTAAAATTCAAATTGCACTTCAAACTGCTGTCAACGACGCATCTTAGAGCAAATTTTACACCTATGGAATTACATGTTTCAAGGATCTTTGGAAAGACGTCTAAAATCGAGTTTGCCAGTTTTTGCCACTGAAACAAGTTTGAAGTATCAAGGTTTTTGCAAATGGTAGCTCCGAGTTTTGTCTTAACCAGCTCTCTATCTACATCTGAAGTGCTCTTCTTTGCGCATCTAACAAAAATGCCATTTACGAGAAGCTGATTAGTAGTCTGCTTAAAAGGGACCACTCATTCGCGACTACAGTGTCATTCATTACAGCCGAGAATCTCTGTGAATCTCTTGTATTGGCTGCTTATTCACAAGAGAGCAGGCCGTTGACTAGCTTTGAGCAGTCGCTCCTCGGCTTAGTGTAGAAAAAACCATTCCTCTATGACAAACTGCTCGTACTCCCTCTACAAGTTCGTTTTAAAATGCAAGATCTCATGAGGAGTTCAAATTAGTTTTTATTACCATAAGGCTATTAGTTGGTGAATGCAAAGAGTGAACATACAATTAACGGATCAAACAATCAAAGTGGACTCTTCATGTATACCCCGAAAAGTTCATCGGTAAAAAGCTTCAGGGAATCAAGTAGACGTCTGGTAAATGCTGTAGCAACCTCGAAGAAACTGTCTGGAGTGGTGATTTCTGAAGTGAGAGATTGTGATGCCCAAACTGATTTAGTCATCGGTTCGGTCACGACAAATGTCATTCTCCATCAAGACAGACATTATACACCGTGTGATTCATGAATAGAAATTTAAAACAATCATCGATTATTTTCTACCTGGCAGACTGTCAGATTAGTTTAGTAACTTATGGACAATGCGCACAGTCCACTTTCGTCCAGTCGGTTTGGCATTAACCTGGTAAATTTAATGTAATATACTTATCGTTAAAGCACATGGTTTCATGGCGAGGGCTAGATATTGTTTACCTGTTGTGGAAGTAGCAACGTGAGTGATTGCTCAATGTCACAGTGTGAGGGATTGCACTTATTTTCTTCTGATCAAAATGTAAGGCTTACGATTTGGTTGATGGTAAATTATTTGCAAGCTCAAACATAGTAAACATTCAATCAAATTACCTGTTTAGTGTCAATTGTGTTCACGATAGCGTTGATCTTTTGACATTTTTGCAAAGGCCGGCAAGTATTTTATTTCCATAGGCTTTATTCAGTGTGATCATATAAACTACAACAACGATTAGGACAAAAAAGTGAATCGGATGGAATATGCAGTATATAGCTGAAGTAATATTGTCCGCTTTGAGGATTCTATCAGGATTATCTGAAAGATAAAAAACGGCGCCCACAGAATTCCATTTCACATGCCGACAACGTTAAAAATTATGCCCGTATGTTTCACGAAACAAATAGGGAACACAGATAAGTAATTCGGATGATCCGTTGCTGATTAAAACGACCAAGGTTTGATAACACTGTCATGAGTGTCCCACTAAGAACTATTGATGTCTCGTTTTACATTAGACCAGTCTAGTACACACTGGCCGCACTCTATGAAAAACGTGCGTGGTCCAATTCGTGAGTGCTGCGAAACAACACCGTCCGTTATTATGACGTAGAGTAAGTTTTGAATCATCAGAATAAAGGATTCGGTTCTGTAAACGTTCCTTAGCTTGTGTCTCCTCCTTGTTTGGTGTATTCTTAATCCCATCTGCCTCCCTGTCACAGTGGACACACTTTTGGTGTACTTGGAACAAACATTAGCGATAGCTGAGTAGACTGGTAGTGAGAGCAGTAATTTTACAAAGCTACAAAGGTGGTCCAAACTTAAGTCCGATGAAAAGGATGCCCTTTTATTTATCATCAGAATATCTAACCTGTTCAGTTAACAGCGTACAGACTCGTCAATACTTTGTATGGTTGCATCCAACACCGACTAGTTTTCGCAAGTCACATACCACAGACCACAGTGGCAATATCGCATGTCCGTTCAAGGTCTTGATGAACACTCACAGTCCACAAATTCTCAAGTATAGAGAAACTTTGTTGATGATCCGTTGACGGCCGGTTCTATACGCACAAAAACAGCTGACTGCCAACTTTGTTTACCCTAGGTCGAACCAACATTACCCATGATGATCCAGCCCGATTTGTACTTTTAATCGGTTCATTTAAGTTTCATTGGTTTTGTTTTCATGCTAGTCACACGTTTACGACTGAAGAAAGCGTGCGAAATGAATTCATAACGTAGGTCTTGCCGTCTGACTATTCTGTTCAGATGGTTCACAGAGACTCAGTGTTTCAACTTTTCACATTAATAGAGCATCCACTTCTCTTTCCAACTTGCCTGCCTGCAAAATCGTTACATTTTGGTGGATTGCAGCTGAGCTCCTCGATTTATAGAGTGGAGGAATACCAATAGAATAATTTTCAGCCCCGCTTATAATTCAGTGGAAATGAACACGAATGGTTGTGTACTAGAGCGAAAGTATTTCAAACTTGTAGTTGCGTTAAATCTCAGGTAGACAAAATTTTGAGCATCTACGCAGAATCACATTCCAAAACATGAACTGTATTGTGTAAGGTTGTCCTTCGGCGGTCCGACATAGTGACTTATCATAAGAACATCACTTTAACAACAGAAAGCGATGCATGCACCAGTGAACAACGCTCACCTTTTCAAAAATGAGATACGTGTAATACGTGGTTCCAAATGTGATGCAGTGAAATAGAGATTCAAACAAAAATTTGCATAAGTTCTGGCTTGTCTAGAAATGATGAGCGCCGGACATTTGTGTTAGCAATTTTTCCAACGCAGTGAAAACGCCAGTTTCATCGGAAGTTTTCTACCAAAACTTTTAAAACAAGAGTTGAATAAAACAAAATTACATATGGGTTTCCCAATGACAATCAACGCCGTAGGCGATAGACTGAAACCACTGGTAATTGGGCCATTGCCGCTAAATTTGCATCCATCTAAATACATTGCATTTTTGCAGACTGAGTCAAAATTGGATTGAAAAATCAACCATGAAGTTATCGTTGCACGACGGGCAATTATCCGTCTCTTGGCTGATTGTACAAGCTACCTTCTCACCTGTCTGATTAGGCGTTAAAGTGTCTTTTCTCTCCGAGAATACAACAGCAGATATTCCACCTACGGATGTAGTCGGTATCCAACACATCGAAGTAAGTTATGGAAAACCAGTTATCCTAATCAATCAGTCTGAAATGATTATTAACTTAGAACAAATGCGTGCGTAAAAATCCACGCTTTGACTAGCTACGTCCTAGAGATAGAAACAGCACTGTCTGATAGAGCAGGTGCTCGATCAGCTGATCTACGTAGCTGTCTACAGCTCAGAAGTGTTACGAGCCTGCAATTATTCACTTATCGATTTGCTCTGATAGAAAGAAGGAAAGACTTGCTTGTGAAAGTCTCCTCTGCTTTTTAAGTAATTTGTTGCATGCCATAAATTTGGTATGGCACGTTTGAGACCGTAAACCTCGGGCGCTTTGTCCAGCACGACACCTATCGTTTCTTCATATTTATGCCAAACAGAAGTAACGTATGTGTAACTATAGTTAGTTTGCAATACCAGACTGGCGTCCGAATGAAGGCTGTTCACCGTGCTAAGTTTGCTGAGAACTCACGCATATTGGTCATTCAGGTGTATGGTGGAAACTAACAGAAACTTACAGCATATCAACAACAGCATTAAGAGGAGCAGTTAGTTTGGGCATCTAAAGAAAATACGGGATTGTTGTCACAGTGTTGTTTAATTGCTGTCTATTACGTAGAGTTTAACAGCACCCGAGTGGAGTATTTCTAGTCTCGGTTCAGCTGCATCGGACAACTACTGATTCACTATAGTAGGCAAAATCGATTGGATCCTGTGACTAACCGACATGGTTAAATAGGATAACGTTCTGCTTGTGGATAAAAAACCGTTTAAAAGTAAATAAGAGTTCACCTCTTGGAAGCGTTGAACACAAGTGAGAATATCACTTAAAAAGATGAAGTTGTGAATATGCAGATTATGCCGGCTAAGCGGAACTGAGAACAAATAACAAATAATTTTTCAAAGGAAGACTGACGTCGATTTCTTTCCTCCTTCTCCAGTGTACTGGTCAAAATGTCAACGATAGGAGGGTACTGATAACGACCAGACTAAACACCACTCATTCAAATCGCACAGACTACTGTTTAGGTCACATGATACCTCATACAGAGTAATTCATGATTAGTTCAAAACCGGAGAGAAGGTCCAGCGAAATAACAACCAGAGGGCGCCATGACAGTCACTGTGTGCAGGTAAGTACTTTTGTTAATGATGTGACTTCGTGGTTGGCATATGAAACCTTTCTTATTACGTTGTGCCTGGTGCCAGCAGCCTTTTCTGAACAATTGTAGCTTGACAACATGTCCTTTGTGCTATTAGGCACACTCTACCTCTACAACCGAAGCTATGACTGATGTTTTGTTATTTAGACCAATTTCGACAACTGACACACGCCTCCGCACACTTTAAGACGTACTTTCTGCACTCGCACCGTTGCTTAAGTACACGAATGTTTGATATCTGAATAGGAGACGAACAATGATTTAGTCACTGTTTGCCTATGAATCAGGTTTGAGGTGGAAGACTCCAAACCCAAAATACCGTGGTGTTACTCATCATTGTTACGGGACTCACTATCCATTTCCTGTTTTCTTCACACATTATGTATGCTTCTCTGTCTTTAAGGAAATGTGCTGTAATACAACACGATTCCCGACACAGGATGTACAGTCGTCACATATAGTCGACTAGTTGCAGGACCTGAATTATCATGTGAAAATCACGGTCCACGAGACTCCCGGTGTAACCGGTCGGGTTATTGGTGTGATGCCAGTTCCATCAACTCAAACATGTCTGGGTGCATACCTTAAACGACGGTGAGCTCAGCACTCTGACACTCACACAGGTGTTGTTAACAGCGAGGCTTTCTGAAGAAAATGTAACTACCATCATTAGTTTGAACGAACAGTCTTGTCACTTCTTAAATATACCAAAATTACATTTGATTGACGATTTTCACATAACGTAAATAGAAAACAACACCATACGCTTAGAAGTGTTCAGTCGTGTATTCACCAAGTCGGAATAAGTATCTTGACATTTTTACTCCTGTTATACGTCAGCTCTTTTGAACCACCATCTAGTTATATTCGATACCCAGTTCCGCCAATTTTGAGAGCCGAATGACAAGTGGAAGCGAACAGGCTATAACGAGTGTGTAGAAACACGCTTGTGATTTACGCTTCCTCAGGTACACGAAAATGAACAAAATCGAGGCAGATAACTAGTACTAGATGAACTTAAATCCAATTGTGTACATAAAAACCGAACAATACCACACTTTTGCACCTTTTCTAACGGTAATCTGGTGTAATCTTCCAAATACCTACTCAAAGAAACAGGTATCCACAGTACACTCCTTGCCTGATTGAACCTAGTCCGTTTACTAATACTTTAAAATGATGAGGATGACTGATGGACCATTGTTGTCATGATGTTAACTGAAAGGTCAGTTGAACTGTTTGTACAAACTAATTTGTGGAATCTGTAACATTTTCATCCGATAAGAACCTTTTTTATTTTAACAGGTAATGAAGTTGTATAGTTTATACAATTAGCTGCGGTTTTATTTTCGTTCTTGAAATAAACTATTACACCAAACTAGCCGTTTAAGGGTTTAACATATTGCTGTGTTCTGTCCAGTCGATAACATTGTGATCAGGACTTCTCACTCAGGTTGTAGTTACCGTCTACATTTGGCAAACCGAGAATGTTTTAAACCAGCATTAGACGGTTTGATCAGGGGGTTATGGATTTAATACTACAGAACGATTATGCTCCGTTTGCTGTCGAAATGATCCGCCAAGCTGAACACTAATCATGAAAGGTTGTGGTTAAGCGTTTGAAAGTGATCACTTGGTCATGTCTATTGTTGGTTTAGTGCCAGTGTCGTTAGCATACTAGTCTCACAAGCACAAAAATCAGAGAGTGAAGTCTGATCGGCACAAGGATACGCACTAATGATGATCCCTAATAGAGGCGAACCTCGAGTCTAGTGCTACAATGACCAGAATCTCAAGACCGTGAATCCACCGTCGAGCGTAAAAGGATCTCTGTAAACCATCCATACAGTGTGGAAATATCGTATGCTGCTGAACAGTATAGTGAGATTGGACTGGAGCGGTTTCCTGATTGCAGAATGTTTAGCTAGCCACGACGTACACACAAGCTGTTGCAGCGGAATCTTGGTCAGTCGGCACGAACCAACCTAAAACTGCGACCAGCTATCACACGACATTCTTTGCAAAGTGGTGACTAAATCCATTTGTTCACATTTTTGTCCACTTTAAACAACCGAGATGCTTGAGACAAGGCGGTGGAAGGCAACGACGATTTGGCAAGTAACAACGCTAGCCGAAATGATTATCCAAATACGAAGTCTGTGATCAGTTTTAGGTGGTGGTCACTTTTGGAATAACTTGAATCCTCCGAGTTCTACTAATGTAACGAATGAACTGACTATTCACTTATGCTTGTGTACACCAAATCAGCGTTTACGGGGTGAATCACAAGTCACTCAGTCTCATGTCACCACCAAATCTGTCAGTGAATAAGGCCACGTACATGACGTGCACCCCTATGATACCGACCACTCGTGCTGAGTTGTGCCCATCTGGTGTGTCACTCGTTCACTAACTACATTGAAAACCGAGGTATGATACGTGATAAATCATCATCCGCAGTTGACTCCAGCCTTGTAACCACATCAATAGTTTAGTTGGTTTGTCTTGGAAGGACACACCAAACACAAATTTGTTTTCTTGTTGGAACTTGTCAGCACTACGACTCAATAGAATTTGACCTTCATCCGGCGTTCTCGAACGCAACCTTGATGATCGCTTTTTTCACCTAGACTGCGATCCATATTTAAGACAGTATTATTCTGGAACCAAAGTTAGGGAGATATGGTAATTTACTCGTGACCAGCATGGGGGTCAGTTGCATAGTTGTAACTGCGCAAGTTAATACGGGGTGGGCCAATTTACCTAAAGAAATAGGCAAGTGCAAAGCACCTCCGACTCACAGTATGATTGTGTACACGGTTTGCTTTCTCTGTTCGAGTGGAAACGGACGAACACAACTAAACTGTGGTTTTGAAGGGTTATCATGGTCTGAACCATGTATAAGTTGATGGGGGATGAATGCCGGATGAAATCGTCAGAGGAACAATGGGCGGTTAAGAAATTACTGGCAAAATGCCCCCATATATTGAATAACCCACTGAGAAGTAAAACCTCCAAAACGTTGGCGACTGTGTGATGCATTTAGTTACGTTTAACTGTGGACAAGTTGACCGAATAATCCATTTGACTAAATATGATAAAAAGGAGTAGTAAATTATGCTACACATAGTTTCATTTCGTTTTCATGTGCAAATGGTCTTTTTTATTACCGAGGCAACAAAGGAAATATGAACACGTTTGCGTCAGACCAAACTACTTGACACTATAAGTGAGCTGATGGAAAGCTTGCTACGTTTGGGTATACTGTTGTTGTTAGTACAAACACAACGAAGCCCAAACTTTTCACTAACCTACATACTAATTGTACATTTTCAACGTTCACTAGTGGTATTGTTTGATTTTAATGTCAACTGCTCTAGAAACCTTGTTGAGCAAGTACAGCCAACAGGTCAATTAATGGATTCCACATAATGATATATTATGATTCCTATTGCCATTTCAGACCCGAAAGTATCCGGGTTGTTTAAATACAGATCGATTAATAGATAACGATTTGGCACATTACTCACCAACAACGCAGCTAAATCGCTCAGTAACTGCGTTCACGGATGCGAATGCTGAGTTTTTAAGATGGCCTTATCGTAACAGTTCCTACTCATGAATGTTTAGGTGAACACCGAATACGCAGTGGGGTGTTAGAGTAGCGAAGTCTTGATGCGGAACATCCAGTCGCCCGCCCTGGTCTTATACCCCGTGTGATTTGGTAGATAATGCTCAGAAGCATGTTATGCACGTCAGTTGGTCTAATATGAACAAAGTTGAGATCCTTTCCAAAAGGATTGCTTTATAATTCAAGAACTTGCCACGCTGCTTATCATACAATAGGAGAATTCCGTCTGTTCATGGTTCCCAAAATACTGAAGAGGTTACTTTGAAGGCTTTCCCTGTNGAGAATTCCGTCTGTTCATGGTTCCCAAAATACTGAAGAGGTTACTTTGAAGGCTTTCCCTGTTATTGGCTATCTGGTACTGGCAAGCAAATAAGGAATATCCGGCTGAATACCATTCACATTTGAACGATTAAGACTTCCAAGACAGGTCGAAATCTCCGATCTCATTCAAGCTGCAAGGCGATATTTACTTTACTCTGAGAATCTTATCGCGCATAATCTTTTATTGTATTAATGGTTCAGGATAAAAAAACACCGAGTCACGTTTTATTCAGTGTTTTGGCAGAAACCTTAACAAAAAATGGCCCAACGCTGAGCTGCTTGGGATTTGGCGGGACTCGAACCACTACCGGAACAATGAGTATGTTTTCCAAACCAATACGTAGGTTGTGTTTGTAATTCTGTATTTGTTACCAATATACAAATCTGTCTGTCTCAGAATTTTTCACAAAATTTTGCACAAAAGATTCCGTTTTCCTGGTGGCAAATAATAAATTTATAATAATGTTTGCGTATATATTGTGAAATTTTATTTTTCGAAGAAAGAGTAGAGCAGGACCTGCAACTAACCGATATAGTACTGAATACGTAATTGTGTTCTTGTGGTTGTGATTCTGATACTAGACCAAGATAGTAGGATTTTTACACTATCGAGTGAGTCAGGCACTCCTTTATACGTGACTGATTTTACAAAAATTTAATCTGCTAACTTTAACAGGGGGGATTAAAACATTAATGTATTTACAAACATTACATGAACAGGAAAGGTGCAAATTTTGATCAAACATGACTCCGATAACCAAAAACCGTGAGAGTCAAGCAAACCACCTTTTTGCTTGACACTGAAATCTCATCGACCGCAAGTGGAAATCGTTGATGGAAAAACAAAATTCCTCATTATATTTCACGACTTCCTGCCACTAGTACACACAATAGTTTCACAACTATATAGACCCCTGGCTGTCACTGACTGAACAGTTAATACACGGTCAGTCGTGACATTGATAACCATAGTACAACTTAAAACCTTCTTGATAAAATACAAACCTAACTCGGTTTGAATGGAAACCAGACAACCTTTAATAAATATTTGCATCAAACATCCGGTGTAAAATCATCGCTGCTTGCATATTTCGTAATGACACGGAGCCAGTTTACGGTATTTTTCGTCTACCAATTGACAGTCAGTAAACATTCGAATGTGTCCGATGCTAAAGGTGAAACCGACACAAAGCTCAAATAACCTTTCAAGCAACGACTGGAAAATGTCACATTTTGGGAAATCATCGGAGTTCTCTTTGCCCCACAGCGGCTTACAAGAAAATTAAAAGGCAGTTTGGCTCTGATTGTTCAGTGACCAGAAAGGTCATGGCAAAAAGGCAGTGGTGCAACGCATCTAGTTACCGAGTGTTTAAAAAAGACAGCAAGACAGACGATTTGTAACCCAAATATTTCATGACAAACTCAAATGGTCCATTGGGACTTTAAGTTTAGTTATTTCCCTTGTCATTCTCAGTCAAGTACACCAATTACAACTTTCTGTTGTTTGGTCTCCTTAACACTCGAGTAGTTGTTTCTTGCAGTCGTTTGTAACGATTGTCAGTTCGTTGACGAACGCCCACAAGACTGTTAAGTGTGTAGCTTCAACTTAGACGGTTTCTGAATGTTCAAGCTTTTCCAAAATAAAACGTAGTTCGGTTTGATTTATTGTGGCGAATGTCTTGCAAAACACTTCATTCAAGTTGCTTGCTAAATTATTACCATTAACTCCATTAGGTTGGCCGGAAATTTTGATTGCAAATGCAATGGTACCGGTCCTGTGAGTCCGCTTCGCTAATGGATTTTTCGACATTAGTCTTTTTATCGTGCTGGCTTGGTTATCGCAGTAAATGATTGAAAATTTGATAGAATTCGCGTTCACCTAAACCATCATTCAAGTTTTACTTCCTATTCTTGACACGGCTTCAAAATCAGAGTTGAGTGGTTTACCTATAGACGGTAGACTGATAACAGAAATGTTTTTGTATTCTTCGTAGGTTAATTTAACCTGACGGTTACAACGCTTTGAGAAAGGTTTTAAAATTACAGGTTTTATCATAGAAAGTTGATTTCAGAGATACGCTCGAATTCGGAATGCATACTTTCCAACAGCGTGAAAGAAAACTGAGTTAATTTGTCTACACAATTTTACTGTTCCCAGCTCATGTTCTGTGTGAATGAAAGCATCTTGGCAATCTTTGTAATTTCTTAGCAAAATGCATAACACGCGCTGCCACTAAATATTAAGGTCCAGCGCCAATTTAAAATTCATCATTTTTGAAAGTAGGATAAATTGAACTGTTCCACAAAATGGAATAGTTGCAAATGGTTTTCTACCGCCTAGAACACTTTGGATGACAAAATACGTGCAAATTTCCACAAAACGTAAAAGTTGAGCAAATTCCAGGTATAACGCATAATATTACCATGTCGGTCCCAGTTCTGTCGTGAGTAGCCTTCGGACATATACTTACGGGTGATAGTTTTAGCGTAAAAACTATTCAGCAAACCATACCGCTGTATAAATTCCGCGAACCCGCATTAGACCAAACGATTACACTAACTTTAAGTGATGGCCGAAGTAAAAAGAGCTTTGATAGTCGATGAATAAATTGTGCAAGAACATTCATTCTTTCAAATGAACGATTAGAACATGAAGGCAAAAATAAGATTCCAGCAAATTACCTCACGTTTAGTGTTATGTGTGATAACTGGCTTGTACCGAAACTTTCAGCCGCGTCCAAAATCACGTAACCCTATTTAAATGGAGCTGCATTGAAAATGCCACTCATAAATCTTACGAAAATTCAGTTCGCCAGTAGGTTGGTCTCTGATGAATTAGTCAACAAAGTTCAGGTGCAATTTCCAAGTTTTGTGTGCCTCAGATGACTAAACATTTTTCAGGACGGGGCTACTATTCGCTTGTTTACTTTCCCTGTTATAAGTTTCTGGATTTAAGATGAAAAACGATCACCAACGCTTTGTGCGTAGGGCGCCCCAGACTGCTACTGCAGGTATTTGCAGCGCAAAGGACGTAGTACTCAAGTACTACAAACTGCAAGCAATATCATCTTTTAAACCGGAAAGGGTTGACATGTACAGAAAAGTGGCACGCGGCCAAATCAATCAAAGCGAGGACACTGTTTATGGGTCTCTCGAAAACCTGTTTAGCTTTCTGAACATGCACTGGGTCGATTTTAGTTGACATTCAAAGCAAAAGCTACAAAATACTGAAATAGCAAATATTCGTTCAGAAAAATAATCGCCCTTTGAGCAGAGCTTAGTAAGCTTGGCTAGTGATTTTTAATGAATGCTTCATTGCTTGGGTGGACGCTTTGAAAATTGCATCAGACTGGCAACAGTTACGTATACTGCCGAAGTATTTTGGTGAAGCCTGTAGTTTTTGGTAACTTTAAAGCCTGTGGTAGGATACTTACGATAATTCTTACACGTTAATCAATGCGGACCTCAAAGTATGTTTAGTTCCGTATCAAACATTCTAACATCTCTGTATACAGGATCATCTGTATCAAAAGATAACAGTTTCACTTGTACGACAGCTACATCAGTGTGGTCGTATGCCTACATCGACAAGGGTGACAGATTTTTTGACTCATTCAGGCTAAGCACTTCTACAAATCTGTTCTTTTAAATCTGTGCTGCATGTTTTCATCTTACAGAACTCGTGACACCTGGATCCACTTCGTTGCACGCTCGCTTCTATCTGCTTTGCAAACCGTGTATGGAAATTTCAATCTAGGCAATTTCGCCAGACAAACAGAAGGATTTAGCTACATAAGTTTCACATAGAGATGAAAGCAGATTTAAATTTTGACGTATTTGTTGCCACTATACTGAGCAAAATCTGTGCGTCAAGCGGCCACTTAAAGTGCTAAAACTCATTTCAAAGGTAGGTTGAACCGAAACGGGATGATTACCAATACATCGTAAAATTAACGTTGCTCCTTCATAAGAAGTTCTATCACATTACGAAACGAAATGTAGGAAGCATGTTTCTGACGAAATCCCATCAAAACGATAGACATGAAAGTACAAAATGAAAATGATTACAGATGAGCTCAGTAAATGTCCGTACCGCTTTGAATACCAATCTGCATCACCTTTGTGATAACCCTTACCCACATGACCGGTAATTGCGGAGAGGATTAATTGTTGTTTGACAGTACCAATCCATTCTTAGCAATGTAGTGTGCTTTGTCGAGTAGGATGCTCCAAATATGCAATGCTCGCTGATTCCAACTGTCACATAAATATCAAGAAATATCATTCGGTTTATTTTTTAAAATCGCTAGCTCTCATTTTCTACGTTATTGGTCACGATTTGTTGTGAGATAATCGTTTAGGTATTTTTCGAAAAGATCGCATTTTGTTAGATAGACATAAACGTTTTTTATCACTGAAAACGTTCAACTTAAATGTAACACCGTCAGTTGTATTCTAAACTATCAAGTCAATATATATGTCTGAATTTTTTATCCAAAGCAATTATACCATATAGTTCAATAAATCATTTTTGGCTAATTTTGTAACCGGTAATAAAATTATTGTATGTGGAGGTGAGTAGCTCCTAATGTATCTGTAAAAAAGAAGTGAGCTGGCTACAAATTGCTAATAAATTTCTAGGCGTTCACAAATACTTTACAAATAATCCTAGTGTTCTGGTTGACCGCCCAATTTAACCAGCTCTGGTAAATATTGCTTAAATCATTTCACAACTTAACTCCAGAATGATCAGTACTAGTGGGAAATAATGATTTTACCAAGTTAATGTGGATTCGCTAGATTGCCTACACACTGTTGGTATATCCAATGATTTAAATGCAATCGAAGACCGCACGAAATTCATATTCGCTCTTATCCGAATGACAAGTTTGAGATCAAGATATCAGAATCACTTGCGATTCCAAGTTGAAACATTGAGAAAATATGCTGCATCTACTTGTATCCAGTACAGTTGTGAAGTTTGGATGACCTCTTTAGACGGTGTTAAGCCGTTGAATGTGGGTTAAAAGTAAACAAGTTTCAGGATTGCCTACTTCATCTTTTTTCGTTGCTAGGCACAGAAACCTGTTAATCAACTAAGTGATTTTGCGTTTTCCTAAGAACAACTTATGAAACGTTATAAACTGAGAAAAGCTCAATAGTTACCCGACAGCACTTTAAACTCCGACTGTTAAGATGTGAATGTATTCAATCGGAAATCATTTACTTATCCTAGTGCGTCAAATTAATTTCTGTAAAGAACCCGTCGGTTTCATTTCGAAATACCATCACAGCGTGTGCTACTATCTTAGGTTTTATGCAGTAGGTTCAATTCAATTTCCGAAAAATATCAGCAGAGAAAAAAAACTTAAAGCAGCTCGTTTTGTAGGCGTTCAAAAATATCTATAAAGGTTAGAATGAGCATTGTTTACCAAATTTCTGCCGCACTACATTTTATCGTCTTCACTATCAAACAATACTATATACAAACCTCCAGTGATGGAACATTATTAATGCTATAGGAATGATCGTAAAGATTGTGTTGCCAATCGTTCTCCGCAAACTGTGCTCTAGAACTGGAATGATTCACACAGGTTACAAGTTGTTGGCTGATCGCTCGGCTGAGTTAAACAAACAAGAATGAGAGATTTTCCTAATCAACGAGAGTTGTGAGGGGAATCAAACTATATTTCGGCTGTCGGTCGAAACCCTGCCTACGGTTGTTCCACGTAAAAATTACACTAATGCCAGTGGATTCAAAGAAGTTGTTCTACTGTTATCCATCATGATGGGTCCATTTCTAAGTTTGTATTCCGCAAGGCGTCCAACTTACCGACATTCTTTCGCGAGCAGTAATTCCTCATTTATCATTATTCGAAACTGACTATGTTTTTTGACATGCACAGCTTTAACTCAATGTTAACATTTTTCTTTGTCTCTCTTAAATGTCAAAATTTGCAGTGGAGAAAATCATCGTTAACTTCGATCATTTATTGTTTGGCCCGATTGGTTGATATCTCGAACCATACTCTACGGTATTCTTCTAGTGGTTATCATTTGTCAGAGGCCACATTCGAAATGTTACAATTTTGTAATTATTTGTGCCTTCGCGCTTGCACTCAGCCGATATATACGACAAATTGATTCGTCTTATTTGATGACTGTAAGTGCGTCAAATCAATCTGTTTTACTTCTTTAAAACCTGGTCCATCGAAATACTTTTTTGGACTTCTTTAAAATATCAGATCCCAAATGCTGTTTTCAGTTCTACATTAACGTACGTGAACTCTAGCTGTGAGTTGTGGATGCAAACCAGTAGTGAATATCCTTTCATGTTACAGTGGATCAGTAGTAATTCGGGTCTAAGAGCCCTAAAACTACAAAATGAAGTTTGCTCAATTACGCGTGTTTGTATGTGCGTTACACATAGAAGACAGATCATCTCACCCAAAATGTTAGCCACCGAACAATATAACTGTTCAAAAAATTATATTACCCTAATTGAGAAGTTGCCACCTATATCGAGTAGACTTGGTAAATTGGTTACCGTAGATTTTCTCCACGAACTATTTACACTGGATTGGTCGGCCGTGAGCCGCTGTCGCAAATGCCAGTGATTGTACCTTGATTTGTCTTCACTTATTTTAAGATATACTGTTTACATATGTGCCCTGTTTAGCTTACCGCCCTAGGCTTCTGCCTGGCTTTAAGTGGATGCCCGTAGCACACCAGTCCGTAGATCCGTAGATACCTAGAGGGAGCACGACCAACCTATATGACAAACAGAGACCGATGTAGCCCAGAATATTTAATTAAAATTTGGATCATTGTTGAGCGACTGGAAAAAGCCAATAGCTTGGACGATACTCGAAACGGACTAGTTGTGATTTTTAAGTAACGGCAAACCTGGTCGTAGGAATAAAAAAGGTTTGGTATATATTGCAGGGTAACCGGAAAGGCAGAAGAAAATTGATCATACAGATCAGTGAAAATAGCGTATGCGTGTTAGGGCAAGCATTATACATGATGTGGCTAACGGTGCCAGTAAAAGGGTGGACGTCACGTTACTCTGCCGAATTTCTTCTGGTGCTCTTTTTGTCCGAAGAATAGTTGTGGTTTGCTGATCGGACTGAGTGAATGAAAACGTGTACTCATGTACTGCTAATGTTGTTTAATACGTGCTGGATTAACGTCAACCATACATCCAATACTGCGGCTTCATCTAAATGCCCTCGAAAGGGTAATTTTCGCCAAGAAAATGCATGTTGCTTCACGTACATCGGGGTATTTGGAGGCATTCATGATTGTGGGTTCATCCACGACTGGAATGTAAGTAAACTAAGGATGTTTGAAACCACTATTTGCCCGATTGTCTGTGCACTAGTAATTTGGTGTTTTTGTTGTCCTCAGAATACAATTACTCGACTTTACAAGATGAATGCTAACATTGTTTTGCTCGAAATGTTTGCATATACTTAAACAAAACTCTGCCAAAGGGAGTTCAATTGCGGATTTTAAATTATTGATCAGTGAGAAGATTCTCTAAGGTAAAGTGAATTAATCCCACTAATTACGGAAAGTAATGCAATGCTTCCAGAATGGTAGCTCGCTCCACAAGTGATTGTTGTTGGTAAATTGCCCTATGTTTCCTCAGGGTGAAATACTAGTTTGTGCTTCGTAACCTGTCGGAATAGAACGTACAACTCATTCAGCTCATTGCTATCTAACTTACTGTCTAGTGTGAGTAAAATGATATTATTGCAACCATCGGTTTCTAAACTGCCTCATTTGCTGAACTTTGAGGGAACCTTTCAAACGGCAAAATTTGTGCGGCACGAGTAGCGGGCCAATTCGTTAAAACATATTTCTTATATCGGCAAGTTAAACAGATCAATGAACCCGGCTACCAGGTATTTTCATGTTATGGATAATTCAACCATCACTTTTGAAGCACTGCTGAATAAGCGCAAAATGTAACCCCGTTTGGTGACATCTGCCTTGTTAACTTCGCATTTTGAATAAAAACCAAAGCTGACTTGAGAAACATATGTTTATCTGTATGAAACTGGTTATCGAACCCAGCTGAACCTTTCTAGCAATACGTCAGCAAAACATGTTTAAGCAGTCCTACAAGCTTCTTCCAGCTGTAGAATTATGACGAATAAATATCGGTGTTGTTCTGTTACCATTAGCCTCCTTGATTTTGTTTGGAACGAATCAAAGAGAATGTTTCAGCCAGTGTCGACAATGGGCATCGATTACCTAAATATTAGAGGCATATAAGTGCAAGTTGGTATGAAAATATGACACCTGAGCTGCATAGTTTCATCGGTTCAGAGCAACCAGTTCTCTTGGAGTTGAATATATGAGAGCTAGTATGTTCCATTCAGCAAAAACAGCTGGCTGGTTGGGAGAACGCCCAGGTTTTTTATTCCCTCAGTTCTGCATGAGCATACGCGCGGAGTAAATGCTGGTAAAAATGGTGCCTTTGGCTGGTAGTACCAGGAACCTACGCACGAATCCTGTTCCTAATATGTCTACCTTCTGGGTCCACACAAGTACGAGACCAGTTTGGGGAACTTTGTTCGACAGTATGCCTTCTGATGCATCCACGTCATTTCCATCAACCCCGCTTAAGTCGTAATGAAAGTGAACTGACAAGCTGCGGTGGTACGCGTACATCTAGATTATCGTGAACCCACCGGTCAATACTTTTTCAGTTCCGTCCGTCTACTCAGTATAGTTGGTCAGATGCTGATTACGTTAGTTGTAAGGTGATCACAGTGGCCATATTTACTGAGACCAAGCCAGCTTGGTTACCATTGCGTGAACGTCTACAGAATGAGGTATGTATTCCATATCTCATTTGCCCAGGAGTACCTGGAGTACTACGCAGGGTTCAGCCCGTTTAGTTTTGCGAACTAATCACAACAAGCTTGTTGGAGTTACGAATTCTGAACTCGAGCTTTTTGTCGCCATCTGATGAGTCCTTTTAATGTAGTGACCATTAGACCTCATAGGACTGTATACGTTGTTGGTTTTCGTTACAATACGGTGTAACGATGGTTAGAACAGGGATCTTCTTCTGACGGTTACCAAAGATTGACAACAGAAACAAACTTTAACAATGTATGCTTCACAATCTATCAGCTGTTAAATGAGTGAGTTTCAGTCTATGCTGAACACAGAAACGCTAACTAACTGAATGAAAACACTGCTGTGCCTTATTTTCACAAGGAACACGAAGTACTTATACTGGTTAATCAAATTTATAACTGACTCAGTGTGTCTGTTACAGTTTATGCCTGCCAATTTTACCAGCTTTTAACCCACTACTCAGGGTGACAGAGCTTACATTTCCATTGGGCGTTCTTCGTTATTGATTTTCATGCTGAAAATGGTCATATGTGTAAGTGAAATTTCCTGTACTGTGCATACACTTGTGACGACTGTTTAACGAAATACCACTGGATATGCCATTCTGTAAATAGCATTTGACAGAGGTTACCAAATCGCTGTTTACATAAGATCATTATGCATATCCTTTACGTCTGACAGGTGACGTATCGGGTCACTGGAGGTTACAGGCCTGCATTAAAATCACATCTGCACGTATCCCACTTACACTCGGTTGAATTAATTTTTGCATGGAAATTGCTCCATTGATAAAATGGACTAAACGATTAGCGGAACGATTATTAGTAAGGTACGTTTCAAATCTCTTCGTCTCTTTCCTAATTATGAACGTTTGTCTTTCAAAATGAAAAGCACATTAACTGCGTTTTCCCAATTGAAATTGTGCTGTTTGAATGTCAGGCTGTAATCTTTATCAACCTCGCATAAAATGGGCAATTACAAAACAAAAAGCTGTGCCTGTTAGTATAACAGCAAATATTATTATCGCAGGGTAATGAAAAATGTTCCAACTATTAATAAAAGAGAAAAAACCACACATTTCGAGAAGCCTTGCGAAAATCAAACATAACATTTTTCAGAACACACTTTGTTAGTTTAACATCAACACACAAAAACGACATATATCGATTATCGTTTCGATTTAAAACACTGAGGAAAGAATAAACACTTAATTATTTTTACAAAAATTTCACTGAACCTAGGCAAACAAATGCATATGCCTCGCAAGTGAACGAAAATTTACGGTGAAGTTTTCCTTCATTCTTACGTAACAACAGACTGTCTTGCATTTGTGTTATTTAAGCTCCGTATTTTTTTACAGCCAATAAATGTACAGTCATGAACGGAAGTTTGTCTCTTGCAATCCCCATCCTCTGAAATTCT
>QNGE01006692.1:0-29248 GCA_008508345.1 Paragonimus westermani
AGCATCGTTAGTGAACAAAACCAAGAGAAAAAACTCTACAGTACATTGACACTCTTAGACACCTTGCAACTGTACTTGCACGTGTCTGGTTTCTACTCACTTGGGGTGGCGAACAGAGGGACGAACATGGCCTTAGGTGGAGTGCAGCTTTCTCGAAAAAGACAGCTCATACAGATGAATGATCTCTTTGAAAAAGTGAGCATAGCGTACTGGCCCTCCTTGAGGCCGGTACACTTAAAGTGGTACTAGCATAGGCACATCTGGCACTGCACACCATTTTGAACAGTCATGCGGCAGCCGAATCGACCACAAACACTGGATACCTACAATTCACCAATGCTGCTGGATCTCGTGCGTGCCATTGTGTTATAGTCTGTGGGCAAAGATGATGTGTTAACGAAAAGGGAACTCTACGGCAACAGAGCTGACCCTCATGTGCTGAGGGCAACGAACCTACAATTCGGTGTAGGTAGAATACAATTTAGAGGACGCCGTCAACAGTCACCGTTTATTTCACTCCTCGGCCCCACCCAATCGGGTAAGCTATTGATAATCTCCCTCACACGGAAGCCAATATACATTAAGCGCAAGCAGTGAGAAGTTTTTCGAGTGACGGATACAGGCCGAGCGTACGACGAATGTACATTGCCTAAAAACAGACGCATTCACTGAGAAGGAGCAAATGGATATTCAACTCGAGATGTTCGGCAACTGCAAGGAGAATCTTAAGTTCACTTATCGCTCTGTCTCTCCAGGTATGCGCGTAACAACAAGTATTTTTCGCTTAATCAAACACAACTATACAACCCCTTCCGACCTTAAGGTCGCTGGGGTACTCATGATGCAATGTGCAGGGGTCTGCGAGAATGATCGACTAACTAGTCTCGCAGTCTCTTCGTTGGACAGTGTCAATCACTGAGGCAGTTACCGCCTTCTATAAGAAGAAAATCAGGCGTAAGCTAACCCTGCTGTTAATCGGAGAATCTCCCTGATGGTGTACCATCCTCTTACCAGAAAGAAAAAAGAACCTTGTTGAAGAGGCTGCCTGCGTTGAATGTGTGACGAGGGCCACGTATTTGACGGAAGATTGGTAACCATGTTTCCTACCTTCATTCGTCCCGATTCGTGATTTGTTCTTCTCATCATCTTCAAACTCGCTTCAAAAACAATTACAAGCCGCTAAAAGCCACAAAAAAGGCATTTCAGAATTAGGGTACCGTAGAACCTTTAAAGTCCAAGTGTGATACAAATCGAGAATTTCATATCGTCTCGGTTCGGTTAGTGAATTTTGCTACGGATGTCGATAATATCCAGCTTATGGGGCTTGCGAGCCCAATGGTTTTGACAGTGCTTCACATAAGTTTGACCAGGAGAAATCATTTAACAGAAAGTGCTTGCAAATCCGTTAGCTAGTGTAGCTTGCCCGCTGATTAAAATATAACTTTAATGACGGAAACGTTACCGCTATGAACCTCATTCAGATCCATAAATATCCGGGCATGGCTCTGGCCAGGTAAAAAATCCGAAAGGAAGGAATATGAGATCGAGCAAACCGGGTAGAAAAAACAAGGTGGACCGGAAACACTCATTCAAGTTACTGGTATGATATTAGAAAACAGTAACAATTAGCTTCCTTGCGGCCCCTAGAATAACCTCTGTTGCAGCGAACAAAACCCACTCCCTTGTTCTACATGCATATTTCTATGTATGCTTGCTATTAGAGGTCACCTCGGAATGTGGTGCTGCCTTTTTCCGTCATGCAAC
Source organism: Paragonimus westermani (assembly GCA_008508345.1). Classification (NCBI taxonomy): domain Eukaryota; kingdom Metazoa; phylum Platyhelminthes; class Trematoda; order Plagiorchiida; family Troglotrematidae; genus Paragonimus; species Paragonimus westermani. The sequence goes on from QNGE01006692.1 coordinate 1,765, forward strand.
TAGTTGCAAACAGTGGATGCTGGCATTTTCTCAATGACGGGTTTACTGCTCTAGTCTTCAAGTGTTGACTAATGCCTTAAAATGTTATGCGCACTTTTCTCTGGTCATGTTTTCCATTGCCTCGAGCAGGCATAAGCCCTCTTTGATGCTTTCTCTTTTCTTTCCCTGGCCATTGTCGCTTATGTCTGGTCAAGTCAGAGCCAAAGGCCCACCACATTTCCAGAAACTTCCGGAAACATACGGTTCGTTTTCAAATTTCGTTGCATTGTTCTAGACAGCCACATATATAACCATAGGTCATTCGCTTTTTGGGAAAGCCACTCTAGGTAATTCGTAGACGAGAGTTGACGTATTCCTACTTGTGAACCACCAATTTGTTAACATGAGTAACAAGAATTTTTCAGTGTGCGCTTTGCCTGGGGAGCATTTTGTCCATATGACCACCCTTTTAGGGCGTCACTGAAACCTAGTTAGTCCATCAGCTTGGGGCATTTAACACTGCACTCTAATTATACATTGGGAATCCGTTGCTTTTCAGGTCGCCTCAGTTTCTGTTACGTATAATAACTTGGTGACTACTATATGAACGCATCGATTTTCCTTTTTAACTTTTCATTTAATTGTGTGCATCGCCTTACGTCAACAGTTTTGAGTTCGTACAGTACGCTCTATCGCTTCAGGCATTAGCGAACTAAAAAGGAAACAAAGAATGATGGTTTTGAACGTGGCCCGTGGCCCGATGTCAAGCGTCATGAACAGATACAGGAAACAAGCTGTGCTGGGCTCCTGCAGTTTTCACCAGGAAAGATATCTTCCTTAAAATGAAATGCCCATTATTCGGAAATAAGTGCATGAAATGCCAAGTAACAGGTCCGTTTGTCAGACAAAACATGTTGCCGCAGGATGGTTTGACACTAGGGTAAAAGTCCGGCTCGTAGGACTAGGTGGACAGAAGGTCATCTACGCACAACTGATAACCGAACATAAAAGAGAGAGAGGCCAGCTAGACATTAGCGCACCGGTTAATATAATGTTTTCAGGTTCGCTCAAGAAAACTAGCACAAGCAAATGAAATACGCAGCTGAATGTACAGAATGATGTGGATATCAACTTTGAAAAAGCTCCAGATTAGTTTGTTACTATTACAGAGACGGCCAGATTTATGTCGCAATTTCATGGCTGATCGCGTCTCATTGTCCATTTTGGAGGTTGACGCTATCCAGTTGACGAATTTCTCCACTGTAAAACATAAAGACTTTATTTGTGAAATAACAGGTTCATCCAAGTATGATCATTATTTTCTGTTTTCGATTCGACTCTATATCACATGCCAAGCGCCCTTAATTCACCTGTGGTTGGCAGTCCCGGTTCTGTTGCGTTGTTACTCTCGGAGAGTATGTTGACCACAGGTTATAACTTGAAAGCACAATGAAACGGACAGCTTATCTCGAGGTGCCTTTTGTGGTGGATTGTGGTAACGTTGAACAAGTTAGATGATTTCCTTTTGTGTATCTAACTCTATACACCTAATAGGTTGCTTCGAAGAGAATGCTACCACTGAAAAGCATTCGATAACATTCTGCCGAATCTGGGTCAACCTCAATTTTTCCCGAAGGTGGGATTGTCTTCGACTTACTAACTGTTAGAACACGATGAGCGGTTTAGCTACTCTACTACTTCTGGACGATTCTGTTGGTTGAATTCACCATTCGGGTCAAAAGTATTCAGGACAGTTATTTTAAAAACGCTCGATCGGGGCGCTCAACAACTCGAAAGTAACTGCGAGTGTCTGAGATGTGTTAATTTCTGTAAGTGCTACGGAGTATTTCTAGGACTTCTAAAGCGACGCATCGTCCAAACGATTCGTTCACCACGTTACACAATGTCACTCGAAGAAAGCTAACTTTGTATGAGGATTTGCTAACGTCAAATACCATGGAATTGGGCCACAATAATTCATACGCTATCGTCAAAATTTCACTCTCTGAGGATACAAAACCGGTGTCATGACTGAATGGTATGGACAGTTGTTGGGCTGAATCCTCCCAGATCTATTCGACATGATGTACCCGACCATTTTGTTGATCCGCAAATGGCTACTAAGGAAGTGGGATCGAGAGCAGCCGCACTAATTAGAATACATGGAGTTATTACGGAAGCCTTCGTATTGAACTGCTACAGTTCGGCGCCACCATTCGCTATTCAGTGCAACAGCAGTGAGACTGGTCTGGTGGCAGAACCGAGATAAAGGACCAAAACAGAGAATTTTTGGTCAGGAAGAGGAAACACGCGCCTAATGGAGAGAAAATGCTGCTTGTGACATAAGCTGTGGAACAAACACGCCTGCGTTCAAAACACTGGTTCACTTAGACCCAAAATGTTTATTCATTAGTGAAGAAACCGTTATATTGTAAACCGAGAAGACGAGAGAGAATTTTAATCAGAGTGTATAGATATGACGTTTGCTTGATCTGCCAGCCGCAAACTCATATGTACATGGTGGGTCCGCTATTCACAGCTTATGGAAAAAGCTCCCCTTCGAGAAGGTTCTTGTTGAAGTTACGATTGGCATCATCACGAAAGCCACCGTAAGCTCAGGTATTTGAGTAGTGTCGCAACAGACTGCTTCATGACGACTAACTGAGCCCACTAGAAACGCATGGCCACACGTGAAGAACTAGTTACCAGAAGAATTAACGGGTCAGTCTAACGATGGTGATCAGTTTCTCAAGGAAGATGATTTAATATTCAACAGAAAAATGCAGTTCACCGAGGGATTTAGTGAAAAATGTGGCAGCATACTCGTCTAGTACATAGAACAGTAAAAAGTTGTATCCAGGTGACAATGCAGTCCAACTGTTGTCACCAGATTTCAAGTTCTCAACCGACTGCATACGAAGCTGTACTACGTGTTTGAATACTGAATCTAAGAAAACTATGGAAACGATGTTGATACTTCGAATTCCTCAGACCCTGGAGAATGATGTGGCTGGATATATTTATACCAAACACTGGACGCTATTAGTCAAGATAGACCGTTTCAACGGCTTTCACAATTTATACTGGCTGAGCTCTGATAATTCACTGCGGTCGTTAGACCTCGGGCCCCATTTTCACAGTGTGACACATATGAGATCTCTTTCTCAGACAGCGGACCATTATTCGTTGACACGGTCTTCAGGTCGTTCGTCAGAAAGGAGAAATCAATCATCGTCCAAATAGCCTGTGATACGATCGGTCGAATCACAAGGCCGTAACAGCGACAGTTGTGGCTCACACAGTTGTCCGGAAGTGATCCTTGTTTGGCATCGCTCGAAAAATGAAACGATGTTCCATAGTTCGGATTACAGAATGCCGTGAAGCATACGTGCATAGGCGCTGTTAATAGGGAGGCTTCTGAAATTGAAGCTGCCGAAAGAAATAGAATTGTAAAGCTGTCTGAGGCCAAGAAGCATAAACCAAAGGAGATATCATAACGGGGGAGCCTGTGACCTGCCGGCTCTACAAGTGAGCAGCAGCTCTAAAGACAAGTGCGTCCTGGAAAACCAATGATGATGGACAGAAAGGGTGGTAGTAAGTGATTTGCTATCAGTCGAATGAAAAAGGAAACCGGAAGTCATCAGAGACCAGGAGTGCAAACTGCTAAGAAAGTGAAAATGTAAGACGATTGAATTGGACGAATCTATCGATACAAAACAAAACAGTGATTCGTGGAACGTTGTGGTCAATCAATATCGGCCAATTGGGTAAACTGGCATATCGGTGGGGTGGCCAGTCAGGATGATAATTTGGCTCATCAACTATCTGTTATGATGAGCACATTACTAAAACAAACGGGTTAAGTATGTCGCAGGTTGAAATAAACAAGTTATGAGCGTAACCAAGTCAACTAACGGAAAAAATGAGGCTTTGGGAACAAAGTGTGTTTCTCATTTTATTATCATTTTTCACCCATAAAATAATCCTCGGAATCCCGATGAGACCGAACATGTTAAGCATCAAGTAGTGCTCTCTTTCTGCTTATATTTCGAGACGCCGCAAATTTGCCAAAACTTCAGTCCGCAATTTTTCTAATCAGGACACTAACCCACCACATTCTTGCTTATCCGGTAACCGTATATTCGAAACATGCATCTGGCGATAGGTATGCGTATAACCTTCATTTTTTGTTCGAACAACCCCAAACGATTCCACACAATTCTAGCCGTATCAAGCCTACTAATCGTCATTCATCTATGCACTAGAACGAAACGGAAAAAGTGAATCGTTCAATATGTGAACACTAAAACTAACACAAGTGAAGTGATTGTAGAAACCATATAACATAGGATACTGAGGCTTAATCATCATGATAAACAAGTTTTTACACATTGCCCCAAGTCCCAATCAAATGCCTCATTTTACCCTACTTCGAAGTGGGGCTGTGTGTTGCTTGAAGGCTATTCACTATTGAAGCAGCTTTATTTTTGCAGTCGTTATCCGCGTCTCAAAGCACCGATAGATTCTGACTTACTTAAAACTATAAACAGGCACGTGATCTTACTTTGCTGTTGGTAATTGTCATAATCTCCTAAAGTGGTAGCGCTGTCGGGTCTAGTGCGGGGAGCTACATCCTGCTTTCACTGATTGTTTTTCAGGTCGACAGACTCCCGCTCCGTACAAAGTAAGACAAACCGATTGCCTTGAGCAGTAATTCTCAAATCTGTGTATTAAGCGTCGAAACCATCGAAATCGAACGTGTGTAGACATGACGTCTATGCCTATTTACTCCCCACTTTAATTGTGAATAAACTGTTTTTTCATTACCTGCAAGTAGGAGTCTAACACCTCGCGCTTGTCAGATTAATCAAATGTGTGAGTAGATAAAAGTATATACGCTTCAGACAAAGGTGATGCCTACAATAAGTGTGAAACATAGGCTGTGCTATTACAGTTCGAAATGCAAGTTGAAATTTGTTTCGCCTTATAATAAAGGCAGCTGATGAAACGCACTGAAGTACAGGATCTTTTCAGATTAGGCGTATTCTATAAAAACACAAAGATACCACTTATGAGTAAGCGCTCACTGCAAAACAGAAGGTTGAAAGGTAGGCACACACCATGAGTCAACAGTGACCCGATCCATTTATGTCAAGAAACTGATCTGACTTTAACCTGCAAATAGAAATGCGAAATGTCGAAAGATACATTCATGGTGATTCATTACATATGTGGAGTTCATATTGACCGCACCTGGGAAATGTCCAAACAACTAGATTTGCTGTTTCTGCGCGAAGTTTCTACGTATTTTTTTATCATTGTCGTCTGCGATAACGCGTGACTTGCCACTAAGTTCCATACAGCCAAAAATTTGTGGGTGATTTTCTGGAACTTCGTTACACGCAAACCCATTCGCATGCTGCATGGGATTCCAGTCGATGACGTATACCGCAAACAAACACGGTTTGCATGAACATCTCAGAAACATCCGTAGTGTGCTGCTTCAATTCAGCAATTGGGGTTTTATACTTGAATACACATCTTGAAACAGTCAGTTCGCTTAAACTGCACCGATCAAGAAAGCACTTAACTCATGAGTGTGATCTATAGTGAAGGGGCAAAACTCTAAGGGAGTTTCCATCCTAAAGACATAGAATTGGGACTTACAGTGCCAATGTTAACAAACCTAAAAATAGATATAGTTTACGTGGAAGTTCGGGAGCTTTCGTTATTTCAAATTGCACACTATCCACACTCGATCACAGCCGTTGCATTTAGATTGTTGTATAACAGGCAGTTTCGTTGTGAGTAGTATACTGCTCACAAGGCGAATGACCACGTACTGTCACCCAATGTATGTGAGTGCATGTCTGTNTAGTATACTACTCACAACGAAACTGCCTGTTATACAACAAGATATGTCTTTCGGCCGGGCTGCTTCCTAAGAAAGCACTAGAATTCACTCCCACTCTTATTAGAGCTCAAAAATAGTGCACAACCTTGTCCCAACCGGAATTCACGCTCAAACCCTCGTGAATGTGAGACTAGCCTCTTCAATTTGGAATAATCAAAATCCGCGAAATTTATCCCAAGATATGTACACTGCCCAGTTGGTTCACTGAAATCCGTGACTTTAAATTAACTAATATGTTTCTGATCACGAGGTCACTGTTTGCAGTTATCCGGTCAATTACTGCCTGTTAAAGAGACGATCGGGTAATGTGAACAATAGTCAAACGAGGTTGTGGTCGACACTCTGGCTAAGACCGCCGGCCAAGCCTAGTGTGAAGTTACTGACGTCGTGGTTAAAACGCGTTTCACGAACACGTTGCAATTTCTGGCTCTGGAAGGGACATGCAATACTGACGAAATCTAACAAGAGCAAAGTTGAAGTCTGGTACTTCCTTACGAATTGGGCCGGCCGAAAGGCTTATCTGACTGTGATCAAACTCACGTGGTGTTCTAGTTGAATTTAGAGCTAAGTTAACTGAACTCGGTGAGCACGTGGCAGTCCGCAGCCGTTGCCCCAGCGTTGCCTATCTTTGCTGCACCTTCATGCTATCTCTCACTTAAACTCAGTATTACGAATGCTGACATCAACGTGCTTCATTGAGTAATTTTGTGTAGATTGTGGATTGCCGAATGTCCCCCAAAAAAGTGAACAAACCGAATGAAGCCTAGATTGGGATATCCTGAAATAAAATAGTAAATGCATACGATCACATTTATCATCGCAGTTCTATCTAATAAAATACCCTTTTGAAAAAACCTAACAAAATGTTAAACAAAGTATATCAGTCGGTCTTACAAAAGTCTCGTGCGTATCCTTCCAACAGGCACCTCGAGTGCGAAAGACGCTCGAAATTTGTACAGAGAATATGCCCGTACAACGTGGTCAACATGTGAGTTTTGATCATTCATGGAGGACAATAAGTCGGGATTAAGCACATCCAAACAAGTGGCCAAGGTTGGGTCGGAGCAAAACGACCGTTCACAGGTTGAACAGTGATAGTAATTAAAAGCTACTCAAGAAGAACTATAGAAAAGGAGTGTTTAAGTTTTGTCTTAACTATTTCACAGGGTCCATACTGATTAGAAGTAATGGAACAGGCAACAGTAGTTGAAGTGAGGATGTAGACGATTAATGCATTTTATTTTAGTAAGATGGCAATACACAGGTTCACCTTTCAGCAAACTTGAGATTCATCAGATCAAGTACAGCACTCCAAACAATAATTCAGTGGACTTCAAAAAACCAGCGGAAAATACAGCAACGATTCAACAGACCACAACACAGTTAACAGGACTGTATACCCCAACTGCCGCATTCATGTAATCCCTTTATTCTCACAAGTTGTTCGTTAGTGGAGCCCTCACCAATTTCCGAATCCGGTATTTAGGCCGAAGCGCCTATTTTTATCGCGTTTCTATATTATCGTCAAACACTGGGAGAATTTCCTGGAAACACATTTGCTACTCGTTTACGTCACCTTAGAAGGTATCATGAAACTAGTTCCTTGCTGCTTGGTCGGTACGCTCAAAATGTTCCTAGTCTTACGCTCGCACGGACCAGTAGTCACAGTGAGAAAATAGTGAGCCTGCAAGCAAACTTCACATACTGGTTTACTCACCGTACAACAAGCAGACTTCAATGCAACAAGACGCTAAGGAGTTGGACAACCACCAAAAAGAACGAAATGTTAACGGCAATTGCAGTCGACCTTCATAATTAAGACGAGTGCAGGGTTGGTTGGGCAGCGTTCCCAAGAGCAATTACTGAAAAGTCTTTTTTCTGGAATGTAGCCTACAGTGTTGACGATGATACAGATTCATTGTGCAGTCATGAGTAAAGTTGCAATACTTACGCTAACACATTAACTTTGATATTCGTGGTTTTTAGTAATTTTACATTCACAGGATAATGTGAACAGGTACGGAGACACTAGTACGGCAGCTCCCACATGAAATTTAATATTATGGGGATGTTGAAGGTGACTTCATTACAAAGGAGTTATTTGTCTCAGAACTAGGATATGGATACCACCAATGCACGGAGCAGATTGTTTTCAGATTATTTTTGTTCCGAACATTTGGGAAGTTCGAAAATAAGATTAGTAGGCAGATTTACTCCAATTCGACGTTGGTATTAGCCAGACCTGGAAACACAAACCCGGGGACTTAATACGCAGATTATTGCCTCGGCCGACAACTGCTAAGTCTCGGTAATAGGCGTACACAGACTGCTGTGACCCGATTACGAACAAACAGGATGCGCTTATAGCGAATGATTCCTTGTCGAATTGACCTCAAGCTACCTTTACGAATTCCGTAGCCAAATTTACAAGTTATGTCTGTCGTAACTTATTTGACAGAGGTGTGGCGGTTGTGTTCGTAACTGATAAGGCACACTAGGAGCAAGTTGTAATACTCTACGTTCCAACCATCTCGGGTGGCCTTCCTCAGGAGTGCTGCAATCGAAATCAGTGTCTGCAATGTGGTGTGGATGGACAAACAGCACCAGACACGGACGAGTCTTATATAAATCTGTCTCAGCCCCACTTAATGGGCGAAGGATTAGACCAATCAGGTCAAATACAGCATAAATTGACCTTACCACGGTAAATCCCACGTGACTTCTGTTCCTTTGTCAATGTGATTTCGATTACAACACTTCTGAAGAAAGCAACCCGAGATGGTTGAAATGTAGGGTATTGCAACTTGCTCCTAATATTATGTTACTTTCAATCTGTTTATTAACAACGAAGTAACCACGACATATAAGTTCTTTGACTTCATTCGTACTAAATTTGGTGCGGACATCTTAGAACTGATAATGGTAGTCATTTCAAAGAGGACATTTTGGTTAACTTAATGAAGTAATCCGATGCAAACAATTAGTCACCGTAGCTAAACGTTTTTGTTCAGCCGGCCGACCTAAAAATGATGTAAAAACATATAAAGGTGTCACATATTTGCTAAAAATGTTCCCATTTACGGAATTGAGAACAGGTGTCGATAAGTTTTCGTTACATTGTCGCAATGCCACTCAAAGTAATACACGCTTACAAGCTACTGGAGTTATATGATATCGCGAAAATGACTTGAGGTCATTCCCTTGAACTGATTTGAAAAATATGAGTAAACATTTGAAAGGGATTTTACATGCTGAAGAGTCTATTCTGCATAGTAGTAATCTTTATCAAATACGTTGTTGGGATACATTTCGGTTTGTGCTCAATTCTATCGTTTCCGCCGAATCTAAATAGAAGACAGTAGTTGAATTTAGTATAGAAATCGGGTGATTTCACGCATTCCAACATATTTCAACCGAACCGTAAACATAGGTGTGGGAAGCCGAAGTTTCATTAACGTTATAGATGGTGCGATGAATATAACTTAGTAGAACACAATACATATGACATTTCAGTTATGCACAGTTAATGAAATTATGTTATTGATATGATTCGGAAATAATCGTTCGCTGCTTTTTGCATACATGAATAGCTGCACACGTGAGTGCATTTTTATGCAAGCGCAAACGGAATACGGAAGTACGAACTCATCAGATGACGCGCATGTTCGTACGCACGATACGAATTGCCATCAGTCTAAAAGAACGGTGAACCATCGTTTCATTGTTCAGGAAACAAACCGTGAATAATTACGAGTTGCTTCCGAATAGTAAGTAATATATTGTGAAAATGTATATTTTGAAATAACAAAACACGCCAGACGTACCGTACATTTTGTATGCCCACGACTGTTACCACATCGTGTAGCCAGTAGGTAGCTGAGTGTCTCAGTACGAGTAACACGGGTGCGGAGTGCACATTTACGAGCTGGACCAAAAGGATGCCTCACAACGTTGGTGAACCGAAATATGCGTGGACAGTCAAGTGACAAACGTGAAGGATGTCGTAAGTCCCGAGTGCAAACAATGCCGACCAATTCGAACACCACGTTCCCGATCCAATATTTTGAAAGGAGTCTGTGACATCCGTTTGGACTTCCTTTTTACTCGCCGCCTACTCCCTGTTTTATGAGTAGTATGCTTGATAAAATAATTATGCCCACTTGACCGTCTTGGTCTCAACCTTGAATTTGGACATTCTCTGTTCATGTTCGATCACTGACGGTCGGAAACTGTCTCGGGACGTACCATTTCGAACGTACGTGACATTTCGTGTCGATTCCATATATCTACTCTTATATATTTACTTATGTCCATTTGTTTTCTATTATAGAAACATAACCAAGCTGTTTGTGGTCGTCATCAGTTTGGTTTGACGTCAGGATGTTAAGTTCTGGTAGTGCCCAGCTGACCTCCGAAGTAAAACGCAGAGCAGATCCTGCAGAATCTATAAGTGGAAAAATATCGGATACTCCGCATATCGAATTTGATATGAACTGCGGTATTACACTCCTAATATCTCCCATAAAGTAAAAATATGGACAGGTTGTAACGTGTGCTGTCCAAACAATGTGTGCGACCGTGAACATAAACTTACTAGCTGACACAAAACTTTAATTTTGAGGGGATTACGCCATTCAGTCGATTCACACTGACTAAAAGACCATTGTTATGCGTGGTGGTAGACGACTAACTGATACGATCTACCAATTTGTCAACGAAGCCATTAGATGCACGCAGAAATCATCACGACGGATGTAAGAAAGAGCTTGACGCCTGGTTTTCTTCATTTATGGTGAGGATTTGTTGAAATTTATGGTTTTCATCAAGCAGTGTAATGGGTGTCTACTGGTAGAACAATGGAAATGAGTTTTCGGATCATTGTGGTGGGTGGATCCTCCACAATTCGCCACCGTAAATAACCATGAACACCGTAACGTTAAACTTCATATCCGATATATCCCGGAACCACAGCTACCTGACGTGTACCAGTTAACGAATGGTGTTGCCGAAGTTCACATAATCAGCAATTTTGTACAACCACGACAGTCTACCGCTACTTTGTTCCGCGTACAGCTTACTAAGTTGACAACCTGGTCGACCTAGCCACTTTATCTTAATGGTTATCTTACAGCGTTATGTTTAATGTACAGACTATATTGACTAGAACTTTGGTTATTCCAGGCATGGAGACTTCACGCACACGGTTAGCAGCATCCAGTTCGGACTAGCTTGTCATAATGACCGGGGCTAAAGGACGCCTGCGCTTAACCATCGCCGCAACTGGCTTGCGCCGCACCACTTGCAGTTTCACACACACACCATGCATCCTGTGTAAACCCGAAAGAATGAGACCGGATGAGGCCTTTGTGTTTAGCCGACCAACGCTGGTTATCTAATTTATAGGCTAGCTCAGAATTGAAACCCCTATCACTCGAGAAACAAACAGAGAGCGACTGCAATGGTGAGATCTACACTGGGAAGAAAAATAGTGAAAATAGAGCACAAGTAGCCTTCCATTATGGAATTACATGTTAGTGCACTCTAGGTGGAATGTGGAGTAAAATCAAAATGCAAGGATGTGTTGGAGGAAAACGAACAAAACAATGACCATATAATTCACCAGCAAGGCTAAAGAAAAGGAAGTGTAGAGGGCCACAGACATCCAGGCTTGTGAAAAGGTGAGCGGGTGAGTTCCCAACAACACCAGTCGTTGGTTAATGTGAACAGGAAAAAAGTGGATATAACGAATATAACTTACTTGTTTCTAAGGTATTCGTTGTCTCTTGGCTGACGGTATGCTACAAGCAGGTTGTTGACCTACCAATCCCAAACGGGAAGCTCATCCGTGGCCGCATACATCGCAATGCTAATATGGTCATGTCACCGCGACCTATGACAGACTGTTCCCTTGCTTACCGCCCGCTTCTGATCACGGAAGCGCAATAGCTGTTCATTGAAGCTGCGGACGCCATCCGGAGCATTTCTCCAGACTGTCTGATTCAACACCGACTCTTCCCAAAGTGCGAAATCGATGTTACAACACGAAAGACCAATCCGGATAACATTCTGGTATCTCCGCTTTTGATCACTAGGATTTCGCTTGCCTGATTTCAGCTGTTCCCTGTAGCCCTCGTCTCGCCCTCTCACGCAATCCATCACGTGACAAGCCGACTGGTCTAAGTGAGGCTCACAGTCCCAACATGCACATCCGCGTTCACCCTTTCACCGCCCCGAAAGCTCTCTTCCACACCCGAACACACACGCGCACCCACTATTAGCGCGAAAGTTACTTAGAGCCAGAAGATAATGACGCCAATAAAAACACATATATGTAACAAGTAATTAACAGTGTAATATATAAGCGAATAACTAGCCAGATAACAGTGTTTGGATTTATCAAAGTTCGGATAGCACTGTAGAAATGAATGTTATAGATCGCTGCTTGAGGCGGCTTGGAGACTTGCGGGGCATGTCGGAGAGATGAGTCGATATGAGCGTAATCCTTGACTTGTAATTCCTCTGCTGGTTGAAACTGTACAAGCCTCGGAGACAAATTCCTTTCAGTGCCAACGTGTACCGTTTAGCTCGTGTCCACGAGTCCGGGCGCGACGATGTTGTCTTCATGTTTCAAACTTCTACTCCCCACAACATGTGTGAGGGCCTGGTAGCTCTTGGTTTGACCGAGATCGTGACCAAACACAGTTCCGAACCATGAGTGGGATAATGTGTGTGGGGAGGAGGGGGCATCTGCGATGTCGGAATGATTGGGATTGCCAGCCGTGTCGGGTGCACTATGAGTGAACACGTTTGTTTATCGAGGTCACTTTGCAGTTTGGATTGTAGGGTACAAGGTCACGAGATGTCGAACCACGTTGAGTTAGCAAACACGATGTGTCGATGCGGACAGACAGAATGTGTCAGTTGTAAGTGTCCTGCCAAAGTGACACTTGCACCATCATCTGCACACTCCGCCAGTTGGAACGCTCCGACTGGATGTGATTCGACGCGGTCGATACGCGGGCACGCATGACGCGATAAGACCCGGATAGGAACAAAGAACAAGACAACAGAACAGGATAGGACACGGTCCAGATGAGCGCAACTGCATTAAGCTTGTACATCAATCTCAACAACAAAGATGCAAACCATTGAGATATCGTTACTTGTTAGTGGGTACTCAAATTATCACGGTTGAGATTTCCACTATAAATTGGTGCCACGACCCGTTTTTAGATCAATCCTACCTCTTACATTTCCGCCGCAAATCCGTTTTGGGGCCTAATCCCTAACATTTCTCCAGCACTCATTGTTTGTCATTATTCGTTATCCGTCCATCACTAAACATGAAGCCGAATGTCACTGAGCACAACAACGTTGAGGACCTATTCGTGTCACCACTGCCAGCCAAACTTCTCATTTTCTGGCAGTCGGACCCAGCTCTGTGGTTTCTACAGATTGAATCTATTTTTCGGAAACGTATAACCAAACAGACCATTGTTTGATTGTGCGGTTGGTAAACCCCAACCAGAAACTATGCACGAAGTCCGAGACACTATAGCCAATCCCAACGCAGTAATCCTATATGCTGTTCTAAAACAGGAGTCGTTAAATCGAGTGTCTATGTCCGAGCACAAACGACTACATCAACTGTTCAACGATGTCCGGTTAGGTGATCGTCGTTCCTCCCAACTCCTGCGTCATATGCAACTTTGAAGGGTGACAAACTTACGGACGAACTTTTACTGGAGCAGATATTTGTCCAACATCTACCAAGTCTCGTTCAAGTAGCACTTCCGCTTGTTCCCGAATGAGATTCGGACAACCTAGCTTCATCAGCGGATAGGGTCTTTGAAGACATTCCAATTAACAACATCATTGGACTCATGCACTTAGCATCCAGTACCCCTGACATGACAGCGTTTATGAAGTCGATCCTTGAAAATGCAAAGGAGTATTGAAAAAATCCAGCTTCCGCTGAACCAGTTGACAGCGCACTTGTCCAATTCAGTGGTAAGAGTTCCACTACACCGTACAGCAGCTGCTTTTAAATGCGACAATCGCAATCCGTCGGACGTGACCTAGTCAACGAAGCTGACTGAACTTCATCACGCCTTCAAACCAATCCGCGTCCGCTCACCGCAGCACCTCCGTGTTCGGAACCACGTCCGACCACCGAATATTCAAAATGCGCCTCAGACACTGCAAATGGAAACCGCCCAGATAAGGCACATTCAGCCCATACAAACTCCATGTTTCACTGCCGTTTAGCCGTATAGACAGCACCATTGAGCGGTAGACATATGACTTGATTACCGTCTGCAGGCTGTGCTTCTTCCACACACGTCTTTGAAGACGTCCGAAAACAACACTAGCCTTCGGCATACGAACTCGTAACTGGCGGTCCGCGGACAAACTTGTGGTCACGTTGTCACCCAAGCAGCAGAATTCTCCGCATCTATCGGTACTAGATATTTATGCGGATTTCAGGGGCACGCACATAAACGGCACCTCCATTTGCTGAAGGTTGAAAGAAAGAAGGTCTTATTTGTGTTGACATCCAGACCAAAGTTGAATGCCACAGTCACAAAAGCCGTGGACAGTTGCTGAAGTTCGTTTTCGTTGTGTGCTAACAGCGCTCTGTCAACTGCGAACACAGACACATGCAGCGTTGAGATATGAAACTGTGTTGGGACGCCGATACGTCAAATATTCAGTTGGACCTCACTCATCCGGTACTCATCCTCAACGCCGTCATTCACCGACTCCCGAGAAACAACTGCGAGCATGGCTGTCAAATATAAACCAAATAAGCCTGGGGCTAGGACACAAGCCTGTTTCACGCCGATGACAATGTCAAACTCATCAGATGTCGATCCACACGATTGTGCATTCGTCTTCATGCCCACACACAGCATTCTAATCAAACTGACGAATTTACTTGGGCATTAAAACTTGCCAAGCACCGTCCACAACGCCTCGTGGCATGCGAAATGAAAATGCTTGGTGAAATCCACGAATACGGTGGCCGGTTACGTTTGCGGCACATCCTGAATCTGTCAAGCAACAAACACCATGCCGATCGTGTTATGACTTCTACGGGATCCACACTACTCCTCGGGAACATTGACCACCAGAACGTTCGCGTTCAGTCGATTTACCGGGATAATTGCAAGCATCTTGCCAGTACGCCTCAGCAGACTGATGTCACGAAAACTGTCAGGACATTGCTTCCTACCCTTACCTTCAAACAAAGGTACTATCAGGGCCTCCTTGAAATCTCATAGTATTTGTCCTGCTTCCAGATAGAGTGAATCAGCTGGAGCACAGCGTGTTGCAGCACCGGTCCGTCAATCTTCAGGATTTCACCTGGCAACCCATTCTCTCCAGCAGCTCCCCCATTGCGCAGCTGTCTAGTCGCTCCCTGTAACTCTGGGAGATCCGAGGTAAGAGCAAGTGATGATATGACGGCTGTTGCGGTAGGCTGTACTTAATCACCCAATCAGTGGTAGAAGGACGGGCTGATAGTCTACCAAAGTGTTTGCGCCAGAGTCTTATGATGTCCTCTGGCTGGGTACACGAACAGCCGATGTCCACGTCCGTCAGTGCTTTAGTAAACTGTACGGATGAACCGAAAATCGTCTTAAGCGAGTCGTGGAACTCTTTGTGCTGTCAACGATCGGCGTGGCTCTTCATATCTTCATCTTGCTTCCTCCAATCGTTTGATATCCAACTTCTTCTGTTGCTCGGATAATCTACAATAAACAGCCTTGCGGACTAATGAGAATTGGTGATCAAGCAATAGACACAAAATGTTCGTAGCCGGAGTAGAGACAGAGTACGTGTTAACACACCACGTCTTATCGATGTAATGACATACACGAACGACCAAAAGGGTCCAGGATTGTAGCCAATAATATGCAAGGCAGGTAGGTTGTCAAGGTCAATCATGGCCAATCAGAGAGCTGCCAAATAAGGCATGTGATTCCGCACCGCATATGCAACATAGACATAGATACACAATTTTTCCCTGGCCAGCCTCACTAGGTCTGCGCTGCATTCAGCGCAGCACATCACGCGCACGTTACACACTTCACGAATGTCGAGCTGCCGCACAATCAAGTAAATGATGGTGAGCGCGTCGCGGATGAGTCCACTTCGTGATGTCGCTCTCATCCAGCTGGGATCGAGTATTTGGGATAGCCAACCCGTGAGTGGCACACTGGTGGGGCGAACAATCACCGTTCTCGTCGACTGAGCCATCGCTGTAGGGTCCGAGGAATCCCGGTCAGGCTACCGAGTCGTGCCCGACTCGAGCGTTCAAGTCACCGAGAACAAACAATCGATCACTCACCGGTACTGACCGGATTGTTGTGGCCAGCTGATCATATAACTGGTCCGCTATATCATCATTGTGACGTACATTTGGACCATAAACACTAACAAATCTGGCACACTTATCTCGATCGGGACGCGGTTGGATTGACAGCATTCGAGGGTTTTTTCCCTACCTTTGACCTATCTTCAAAACATTGATGCGATCAGCGACTAAACGCCCATACACATACAAGGCTAACTTGACCGAAAAGTCTAGTCAAGAATTACCTAGCGATTAAGTAAAGGGTCAGTAAGCGCACGATAACACGTCGGATGAAAAAGCAAGTGTACACTGTCCGTTGCACGCTTGAGTGTGTGGTGTATCTATCTATATTCCTACGTGTCCAAACAAATACTTAAGGAGGTATTAGATCTTTAATGACTTGAGTTTAAATAACAAACGGTGGTTGAATAGGGTCACAGAAAACTAATCAGGGTCACTGGATAATCGGTGAGAAAATCCACGACTTAAAGCACTCACAATTCGGGTACTTTAAGTCACGTTGATGATTTCTCAAGAGTGCCTAGGTCTCAAGGCACAACTTGGTGATTATGCAGACAGAATTTTGATCATAATTACGACAGCATAGGCTTTCAGGTATGGGAGAGTCGTATTAGAGAATCCACACCCTTGAAAAAGCAACTTGGTCGTAAAACGGATGATCGTAATTGCGGTTGTAATATCGAGTTTGCTCGAAAATCCTCCAACAATCTTCTCGAGACTGACGTACTTTTGATCATGTCTGTTTGACGCACCGGTGATCGGAAACAAGCAACCTTGTCCTATTTGTTACTTTCCCGTGGCGCACCGGCGTCTCACAATCTAGTGAGACAGAATGCTTGATCACTTTCAGCCAAATTCCCGGAAGTAAACATTGTATCCTGTCGCCTAGAGATTCAGGCTGTTGAGCCAGTAGCTCCGAGGGGACACCCAATCCTAATCTGCCACACATCAAAAACTATCATAACTCACAGTGGTTGTACCGTTGTAGACAACTATTGACCTTCTTAATGTCTGCCCACTCCGATAAATAGATCGCTAAGCTGCTATGATGAACACTGCTGTTGTGACTCAGACAAACGCAGTGACAATCCAGACGTAGTTACCCAACCAACATCTTGCGGTCAAGCTGAAGTCGACATCGCACTGAGTCCTCAGGCAGTGCAAATTGTACAAAACTGGTCCCCCAACGAATGGTCATCTATTCACCAATGAATTTAGTGTTTCCGTCTTTGTACATCCACATAGACCGGAAAGACAGTCACGAGGCTCATGTGGTAACAACGTAAGTAAAGCGTTTCGTGCAACGTGATCGGGGGGCGGGGGGGTATTATCATCCTTGAGATTGTGCAAATCTACAAATTTGTTTCAAATGAAACAGAATCAGTATCAAATGAACGTTCCTCCATCATCTCAGTTAACTAATTAGATCGCAACTGTGCGCTCCATAATTCTTTGTTGACATTCCCGTTATCTGGGTCGTCATAAAGCCAAGATTGCCATAAATGGTAGTCGCGTCTGATGCGCCTTCCGTTCCTATTGCATTGTACGGTAATTACTCGTCATATTTACCCAAAGCATCCGTAGCCCAGTTTCTCTCTTCCTAAAAATTTGTTGATATTGATGCTTTCTTCTCGGGTTAAGAATCAAGTCGTGAAATCAAATGCATAATTGTAGCAGTGACTTTCAGATATGGATATTACTTACGCTCCTCATCAGCACATAGGTCAACAGATACCAGCTCCATTGTTGTCAACGGCACTTTCTGTGATGCCTGACTTTGGCCTCTTGAGATTAATTCAATACCCGGACACCATTGTATGTGACGATGAGATTATCGCGCAAGTTGTTTTTTTTTGCCACAAGAAAGAAATGACCTAGTGGTGTACTCAGTGGTTAGACACTATCCATGGCGATCGGCTGTCTCAATGGTGCCCACTTACATATCGAGTTGAGCACATCAACACAAAAAGGCAGCCGTGCCACATACAGAAGCTCATGTGAAACCTAACCAAAGGTGCGGGGATGACACCATCTTCAGCTATTGGTGGTACCACTCCAATAGTGTGGTTCATTCTGTAGGATCCAACTTTACGCACACTGTAAAACTGATGGCGTTCGTTTCGTTTACTGTACGGTCAGTGATCAGACGTTCACAAGTGTGAAACGGTCATTTAGAATAAGAAGTTTTAATAGACAAACTTTAACTCTACTTTTCTGTTATGTTATCAATTACTAGCAGAAGCGGGCCGAAGTACAGAGTGAATATCACAAACTGTAACCGGTCAATACTAAAACTTACGAATGGCATTGGTGGCCGAAGCGGATTATTTGCTCAATCGGATGCAACCTCGTCCTAACCAGTCAGGTATACCGGTCAACAGTCATACGGAAGGACGATCGAATAATCAGGTGCAGCGAGTGACGTGATCAAGTAGGCTGGAAAATTCCGGGCAAACAAGTGGCACATGAGGAGTGATCAAGAAACCCGGCAAGACTAAAAGATCAAAAATCAATTTTATGGACAAGAAAACTGACACGAATAGTGATCAGGACAAATATTTTTTGCAGTCGCACTCCATTGTGCGTTCCCGGTCATTTCACCTTTCTGCCTAGTGCTGTGAGTCAAGAACGCGAATGGCGCAAGGGTTATTCATTCGGAAAACCAATCCATGGGTTATGCGCTTCAACAGGACCACAAACAAAAACATTCATCTGCGTGTGACACTGGTCTCAAAACGTCACGGTTGCCACGGCCGCCATTACTCAGTTTCTTTATGTAACAAGAACCAGTTCACGCGATGACTCACTCCAGTGTTCTTTCTTGTATTTCTACCGCCGCCATTTCGATGTCAAAATCCATGATGTTGCCCCGCTACTGAACAGTAGTGGCGTGAATAGTATGGTTTGATTGCTCATCCTCACTACACTTGTTTTGTTTTAATTAAACCGTAGATTTGCAATTTCCATCTCGAAGCTGAAAGCACACCTCTCCTCGTGTCTTGCCAGTAAGGGTGTACTTCTCCAGTATCCGCTATTTTCCAGGATCTGTAATAACACACGTGGCTAGTGCACTGATTCCGTGTTTTCACTTTCGCAAGTGTTTTTCGATGGCAAAAAAAGACTAAATAGTATTCTGTGGGACCGTTTCAATACACGCTATGAAATGAAATCAAACTGGCTGCCTTCCACTAAACGAACTGATCAACAGAATATGATTTATATTACAACAGGTTTTGATCGAAACCCAATCTAGGTTTCAACGTCACTGGGGAATATACATAGTGTCAGAGAATTAACAAGTAACAAGCAGTGTGGCAGTGAACAACGAGCACGTAGGAATTCAGGGTTTAAATCTTTCGGACGTGAAATAGACTGTACTAGCAGAACGGATGTAAAGTATACCGATTACGAAAAATTTAGACAATATCCGCCAGTAAAAGTAGTATATCCTAAAATGCTGCATTTTCCGCTCCTCTGGTGGATGCGATATATATATATATATATATATCCGTAATTCTGACTACTGGACATCTCCGTCAAATTCTACGATCTATTAAAGTCTACCAACACCTTCTGATATATATTAGATATATATATATATTAGAAGGTTTGGGAAGATTTTTGGCCCATGGTTTTGTAACTACTACCGACACGGTGACGACTAGAGCATAACCGGAATTCTTGGTCTGACACCTGTGTTTCAGTCTCACTGCTATTGACAGTGAGCGTACAACACAATAGAGGCACCATCTGGAATCTAATTCGCCCTACATTCGTCGAGGTCCCACCTACCTGGGATCATCACCGTCCGTTCGCCAAAAGTAAGGTACTTCAAATCAGACGCAAAACACACCTCAGAGGTGATATACAGTCAGACATTGTACCTCCCGGACTTTAACGTTGATGTGGTAATCATACGGTGGACTAATTCGACACCCTATTATTCTTAAATTTGTATGTTGTGCTGTTTCTTCTAATTGTTGATGGTGCCTGTATGATTGTTGGCCGGAAATGTGAGCAGTTTGTGATCTACTACTTGTAGTGAACTCAGTGTTACAATATGGTGGTCGCTTGGCCACTCTTGTCAAGAAGGTCCTCAAAAAATGGCAAGAACCTAGCCTGCATCCTGTGTGTGACCTAAGCTTACATAACCAAGGGACTAGTTTTGCCCTTGATCTCTAAGGCTCTGAGAGGTAACCCGGTTGAAACTTTGAAGTAGATATACCAAGCCTCTATAGTTGCTGTGCTCTACGGAACTCGTCGCTAAGTAAGCATCTTACCTGCCGCTTTGTCAAAATGGACCGAGTATTTGTCCGCGTGTTTGTCCAAGTGAATCTGAGGGCACAACCTCTGGTTACAGGGTCGATCAAAGCGAGTAGGCGTCTATAGTTTCTACAGCCTGTTGACAGTATCTACATTGCTAATACGAGGCAAAGACCCGCAGCTGATGTGAAACCATCTAATAAGCATGTTCAATGTAATAACTTGCCCTCTGTCAACTATGGTCAACGAGGTAGATATTCGCAACCAACCTATTCAAAACCCAATAGAATCGCACAAACACATTTGACAACTTGTCAAACTGAAAGGAAAGGGTTAGAGAAGAACTCGGTTCATTCGTTTTGACGGACACTTTAAGTAAACACCGTATGTACGGGCGTCACTACAAATGGGATGATATCACTAAACTCGTGCATAGTTGTGTGTCGTTTACCGACCGTATTCAACCTGCCTGACAACAGTTCACCAATGCTAACGGCTCAATAACAGCACGAGAGAAAGGAATTTCTAAAATTATCCAGTTAATTGGGTTATCCTGATATCTTCCCGGAGCGACTTCAGAAACTGCGAAAAAACTCCAACCCCAGGTATACTCTCCTGCCGTATCTACCCAGAGTTACTCTTCATACCTTGGCTGACTTCAAGAGATTGCGAAAAGTCACTCACACTATATGTGATAACTTTATCAGTATGCACAATGTGCACTGTTCAGAATGCATTAATGTAGTTACTCAGGCAGCGCATGATCTAGATCAGTGGCGATTACTAGAATAGTTCAGTTATCTATGTGAGCTAACTGCCGATGTCCCAAATCATTTGTTCTAGCCAGCGTAATTAGCCCTGGTAAATCAGCCTCAACCACTTGGACCTTCTTAACAAAAGAAACAACAGGCCAGGCGCAGACATAGTTGGGCCTACAGTCCGTTCACAATTACTCATTGGGACAAAATACTATTCTGATGAACCAGGAAATGTCGGATCTGGGTAAATGTTACCACAAAACTAGGTGCAATTTCTCCTAAGATTGCTTCTTGTGGTCATCACACGCGTGCCGATTCCAGTTTAAAAGTTAAAAACCCACTCTCCATCATTTCTTGCAGGAGTAGCGACCTCAATCAACACTGTAACATATCGACTCTGCACTTCTCACTCGATGAAGCTGCCTAAGTGGACTACTACATTATGCTTACCGTAGGCAGTGAAACTCCCCTTCGGATTTGTTTTTGCGCCAGTGTAGCTTCACTCTTTTACATAGTGTATAGGCTTTGAGAATGTTGCTTCCTAAAAAACCCGTTTATAGCAAGCATCACGGAGATTGTGTAACGAGGAAGTGCGGTACAACAGACTGTTCATCCTTCGTAGAATTTTTTGATGCGATGCGTAAATTGGTAAAGAGGGAAGTGTAGCTCTTTGTCTGAGAACTCGAATTCCCATGACAATGACCTACTAGAATTCCCGAACTCAGTATGGCAATCAGTTAACGTCACTCAAATCTTCATCTACTTGATTGGCGTGGTTCATATATTGCCTCCGCGAGAGGATGTCAACGCGACCTTGCACAGCGTTATACGTAGAACACTAACCTTAAGTTACATTCGAACTTTGGTAGTGAGAGATTCTAAGCATCCGGAGCTAGATTTTACGAAACATTTAGCTACTATTGTAACGTCTTCATCCAGTGAGAAATTCTTTCAGGTAGCTAGACCACTTCAGCATGTCCAAGATCATACCGTGCAGCTGATGGGACAAGCGCAGTCTTGCCTTGATTACACTCTTACCAACGAGGTTGACATGAGTAGTAATCCTAAGCTCACAGCTCCATTTGGTCACAGTGTTTGCAAAGTGGTTAAATTCAGCTATCTACACGGAAAGAAATAACATGTTCTCTCAAATGTTGGTCTAGAGACCTGCCATAAGGCAAATTTCACAGAGTTGAAGATGTGACTCAGCATGGTTGAACGATCTGGCTCCATCATAACGCCCAACCTAGATCATTATCAGTAGCTCATTGTTGAAGAAATCTCCAATTTCACTATCAACTGTGTCGGAATAAAGTGTCGTCAACCCGGTAGAAATCTGAAACGCTCAAGAAATAGAACTACACATACGATTACTTTAAAACCTGGGACAGTTATCAGCGGAACCAAACCGAACTTGTGTTTGCTGAGTAAGTTATGATGCTTGGTCATTCCATGAAATTGGTCTTGCTTAAAAGCTGAAGGCAGATTATAAGCTCTACTACGGTGAAGTTGCAACACACACAAGGAGTAAGTCTGGCAGTACGCAACTTCAAACCTCTCGTGAATTTACCAGTACAGATGTTGGAGCAGCCAACGCTCTGAATAACCAGTAGGTGAATTCGCATAGCTGAAAATCATCGACGACTTTTGAGCGCATCGAGAGCAGGTTGAATGAAATGTCACAAATTTAAGTGTAACAAGTTAGAATCAAAGTACCTAACCCCTTTGTTCACGTCTCACCCCTGTCTTCTTGTAAGGATGAGCCACGGAATTAGTGAAACCGCTTTTCAATTTACTCTTGTCAATTGGCCTTCTACCAAAAGTCTGTAAACAGGTTACACACAAATTTATCTTCAGAGATGGATGCAGAGATGATTTCTGGAAGCATCAGCCGGCAGAGACGCTTTCAGCGGTGTTCAGTTTTGAATAAGTCACTAAATGACCCCCCTTGAACTACGAATGAAGATCTCGAACTTATCATTTAGGAGCAGCATGGCTTCCATAGGGGATATTCATGCGTCTCAATTCTCTCAACTGTTCGCGATCTTTAGGGGAAGACTACAGGCGTGGGACTGGCCAATACTAAGGTTTGTCACGACTTTTCCAAAGCTTCGTGAAAATTCCCATTGATTCATAACGCCCTACATGACCCAGTGATATTTTGCCAAGCCTCTTTGTCTTGCTCACTCACTGTTTTGATTTCGTGAAACTCACATAACTGTGTTGATCTGATGACGAATTATCGAGAACAGTTGTTCGTCATGGTTTTTCCAAAGTTATTGACGAGATTGATCACCTCCATTTTCCCAAGAAATTTCCATAAACATGGATTTGAGTAGCGCTTATTCGAGTAACTTGAGGATTATCTAGCCAAACTTAGGTAAATGGACAGTTATCAGAGTGGTCAACAAGGGCGTTCCACAAGGATCCGTTTTAGGACGCTCGTTTTCCATTCTTTTAATTCTTGATCTACCCAACACAGTCAAATCACTGATGATGTGCTCTGCTAACGGCACAAAACTCTAGCGGGCTCTGGATTACTCAGAACATGTGGCAACCGTACATATCGATTTGAACTGTCCAAACAAGTGGTTCATAAAAATAACTTACTCCAAATATCAACAAATGTGAAGTCGTGCACGTTCGCTATCGAAATTGAGCTGACTACCACCTTGATGACATAAAACTACTCGTAGTAGTATGTGGATGAGACATATGAACCTTGTTAACAGACAGTGTGGGTCTGCCTATAAATCGTGCGACCGTGGCTAAGAAGGCACAAATACTCCTGAACCTATTAGAAAGAATTTACGGAATCTTCTACCTTGAATTCTTTCCCACTATCTTCGCCCTAATAATCCTCCCACACTTGAAAACACATACGGACATATTGAGAGTGTTCCCAATCGGGACACTATAAGAAACATGTGGTTCATGAAAATCTCATATCCAGAAGTCAATTCTGAATGAATCACAGACATTTTAAGGGAGGCCTAATTCCAATCTACAAAATAATCTACACTTCAATCCATCGATTAGCACGTCTGCTTTTACTAAACGGCGCCAAACTTTTGAGAAGTCACTGTCTGAAATTCAGTAGGTAGGTTACTATGTAGACAGAACTGTTTCTCAGTCAGTATTTGTTCATGCTGGAACACTGTCCTTCTCTGTGATAACGTCGGAATCGATTGAATTTTGAGGTTTTACCCGATGGAAACATACGTGAGACAACCTAAGCCATAATTTTTATAATCACTTTTTGACTCAGTTCTGCAGGTCATCAAATATGCGTATCCGATGCAATGTCGCTTCAGTGTGTTTCACTATTCGTTGCTGATATGTTTACTCGCCAGCAGCTCTATTGAAGTTACCTTTTATTTACCACCGTTCAGTTTTTCTTACACCTACTCACCGTCCAACACAATTTTTCCAAGATCAACACAGAAACATCAAGGCAAATACAAAGATTCTTCTTCCTCATTCAAGAACCCATGAACATACAAACTGACTGTGCAAACAAAGAGAAGGGCAGAATTGTATGCAAATTTTTTGCATTGCATTACGAGGTCACATTGTTAACACTTTAAAAACACCTTCGTTGTGCAGAAGTGGGATATTAACGAAATATTATTAAAAATAGAAAATACTTCACAAAAATTATTGCCCTTGACAATCAGAACGTATGGAAATCCGCTATGGTTCCGTCGTATCAGAGTTCAGCATTTTCCATGTTTGCACCATCATTCCTAGAATGTTAAGGTGACTCATTCCATAGTAGCCTTCTGGTGATCTGAGGCAATCAGTAAGATGAACATACAGCGGTTTCGGATCGATACCAATTACTTCCACGCTGATATCGATAATTTTGCTCCAAAATCTCACCTTTATTCTGCAACTGTTGGATCAAGCGTTGTATTTAGTGTTTAGTCATCAGGCCAATTAAACACTGTGGTCCAGTGTTATCCACTTGATAACTTTGAAGTTAAGTTCGACACTTATTTAACCTCTAAATCAAACCAGTTTGAAACGGTTACAAGACAAATTGCTTTTGCTTTTAGTCGTTTGGCAATCAGATTGATGTGGCTTTTTATTTACCTGGTCCGTTGATGAGTAAATGGATGCAGATTGTCCACTAAGATATCGTTGTTTCTAAGTGCGGAAACGGTAATGGGGGGAAGTAAAAGCGTGGGCAATTGAGATTTCAGACTGTTTATTTGTGACCATTTATGCAATCACTGATTCAACTTGAATCTGATCAACTGGGCTCAGAGGTCAGATTGACGTATTCGGCCTCGGTAACGGTAAGCACTCGGTCTCTTGTCAATTTAGACCGATGTTTTGGTACTCGGTAGGTGACCTGAAAAACATACCTTTCGTTGACAGAGTGTTTATAGCCGGTCAAACCGGCAACAGTCGCGCATGAAACCGTTTTGGCTACACCACTAACAATCAGTAGTTGTGAGTGTCTGTCGTCCGCTCGAACGAGTTCCTCCACAGCGGTCGTCGACAACGTGTCCAGTTCGCTTCGTAGTCCACTTATCCAGGTAACCGTGAGGTGAACACGAATTGTCTTTGGATATACACGGATAAACAGATGCACTTAAGTGGCTGCGACTCAGCGCAGTGTATATATCATTATCTAATGTTCTTGACTAAAGTCTTCGGATCCATCGATGTCACGGCGATTAAGATACAGTGCCTCATGCATGGTGCAGTTTGAGTGAGTTATAGGTACCATAAGTTTCAAAACAAATAGGGTGACCGGACTCATGGTTTACCCCTCGATCGACCGACACTTGATCTGAGATGATGAAGCAGAAATTCACGTGACAATCAATTGGATGAGCAAGTTAGAGAAGCACTGGACCTGTAACGGATATCAGCGATGGGTTTCACAGGAGGTGGGATGTGAGTACGGGTAGCTGTGTGCATTGAGTTCATTTTCATTTTCGTTGGTCTGTAGATAAGTCGTGACCAGACAGTGTACAATAAACTCTCAAATGAGGATGGGCTAGAGTTGATTTTGACACGCGGCAAATTTCGATAAAGCCGAATCGAAAAGGAACGCACACAAGGTAGAAATAAATATTAGAATAAATTATTATGGTCATTACAGGCCAAAGAATACTACTAATTTAATCGTTCACTATTCCACCGAATTGGGCAAATGATTACGTCATGGGATGGAAAATCACTAGATGAAGCTCAGCAACAGAATGTGCTTTTTTAGTTCGAAATTAACTTTTTAATTCTGATAAAAAGAGGATTGTAAATTGTAACCAAGTAAATTTGTCTGTGGGCTATAAATTCAGGTCACTCCATATGTCGTGACCTTCAGACCTATTACCGTGAGAATTACTGACACGCAGTAGAGAATTTTGGGCTTTTATTAAAATACAAGTTGAACATCACCCTCAGTTGGTCGCAGATATCATATTCCACAGAATTTCCAGTTGGACCCTTCTCAGAAAAGGTAGGTGATGCTCAATTTATTCGATGCCAGAATTCTCTAGTTATCGAGGCCGGAACCTGTGAAGTGTGATGTAACGATATTTTAGCAGAGCACATTCGTGTGCAAACAATCGTCTGGTATTAGAGCCCATATGGACTGTGGATCCAGTGTGCTGTGAATATCTTTCTCCATTTTTTTCAAGATGTGAGCTTCACATGTTGACGTATACTATCTGCAGGTGGAATGTACCGTAATCCAACAGAACAACTGAGGACCAGCAATTCATTTTTCGTTGTCTGGTATCTGTGAACTAGGACAAGTATACTGTCGTTAGTACACTTCACTTCAATAGACTAGTTAAATGCACAGTGCATTCATAATCCACTCTATCTAGTAGTGTACATTATAAACCACGATTCCTATTGGGTGGTCTAAGTTTGTGAATAGTGCAAGCATTCGTGTACATCAAAGTTGAAGCTGACAGACAGCAACGAAGAAATGTTAGGATGAGATACGAGTGATCATTCCTTGACTATGAAACTGAAGAACTCTAGGCTATATGAAAAGATATGACAGCCTTAAACTTGTCCACTCAGAGATTTCGACTGCACAAAAGTGTCTGAGATCTGCTATGTGAAATATTCACCATACTGGTAGTCTGGTACATTCTGCAAATGCAGTAGTGAAACCCAGGTCGCACAAAAATATGTGTAAGCTGATTGCGGCACGCGGTTACTAAT
>QNGE01006693.1:0-29242 GCA_008508345.1 Paragonimus westermani
ATCTTGTGCCTAAAATTGAAACAGATATGGAAAATGGTATAGAAGCACTTACGTATGTACTCAATTAACTGTTATAACCCGGTGGTCAATAATAACGAGAAGTGGCTAGCACACGAATATACGAATCAAGAACACGCGGCACTCCGCCCCATCTTCGAAGAAAACAGAGTAGCGTGACCTCCAGCACTCGAACCAAAGGTAAATTGACAGACAAGCGTCCGCATATATATAGTTTTTGAACAGCCTTGGAAAAACCCACAGGAATTAGCCCAACAAAAGTGAAATGGACCAATCAAAGACGGAGGGGGAACGTGCACCAGAATTAAGTTTTAGCCCATTGTGGCGCGAAGAAATGAAAATCGAATTTATGAATTAATTTTCAAGGATATCTCAAAAATTGAACTGTTCTTCTGGAAAATAGACTTTATCCAACAGTAACCAACATCAAACTGCCTAATCCCTGCAACCAGACAACCTGACCATAACTGGAAGTGAAACGTCTCCAGTAAAACAGTTCCCTAGTAGCATAATCATTGCCTGAGTGTTCCCTGAGCGTTCCCCGAGTGATCCCTGAGTGCTCCAACTAGACACTGTCGGAACGGTGGGGGGAATGCGCCCAGCCCCATTAAGCGATCTTACCATGTGCCGCCCATTATCTGTTTTCCTACGGAGCTCAGTAGCGTTAAACGGAAATCTAATCTCGCACAATAACAATGACGCGATGTTCCAATTCACGAGAAACGATGTAGAAGGCACATAAATATTCATACGTAATATTAAGCGCAATTTTTCCAGCAACATCTGTACAATTTCGACGAGTACGTAATTAGAATCACAGTGCAAAGATGTCGGCAACGAGGTCGTCAGCTTCCTTCGTTGCTTGCAATCTGGCCTTCTGAATCCACCCTTGAATGATTCCCTTGACGTCCGCGTGCGAAACGCCGGGGTAAGCATTCTTCGTGATGGATTCTGCATTTAACAGGTGATGATTTTTGGTGATTGAACACACCACCGACGGCTGCGGCCAACGGTGAGAAGGCAGTAGAGACGCGCTTTTTCACTCCTCTCCAGCTTATGGTTTTTGCCAATTCATCCGTCAATAGTGTTCTAATAACATTACGAGTGCATTCACCCATGGATGTGCCGCCGACACTACTGAGAAAGTTCACCTGTGAAACGTGAATCGGAAAAGTTAAACATACCAGCTCGGTATATACTTCTGCTTCTTCCAGCTTCATATTCAGTAGCCGCATGTCCCCTATGGACTGCATGGGGAATCGCACGTGGAAGTGTGCAGTGGATAACGTACCGGGGGCTGCATGTTGGAATCGCAATGCATTCACTTCCAGCCGTAGGGCATGCAACCCCTCGCGGATTCGGATGTTTTGGAGAACTAAGCTCTCAATTACACCTGGTGAACACGGTGATAATTTGTATTGAACGAACTTACCTTTAAATTCCCTCACTTCTTTGGCTGTTTCGTTTCTGCACACTGCCTCACTGTTTGCTGCTGGTGGACCAACGATGGTGGAGCTAAATGCGTAAAGATTGACATTTTACTAATGACATACCTGGAAGCATTAGGGCTGGAGAAAGAGTTCAGGTTCTCCAGTTACCCCAATGTCCATCGTGGTTGAGATGGAGATGCATGGGCCATATTCTCCAATTGTGGTAGTGGTGGATAATAGTCCATATCGACGTTGTTCACTGAAGGTATTCGTTTCTCTTCCACTTCCTACGTGAAGTCAGAACGAACGACTGGTTGCCTGCAAATGTGACCTTATGCGATTTCACTGTACGTCTTACGTTTGCCACCGCAATCCATTACATCTGTGGCGTCAGATGATGGTATGTCTGACAACTGTTCCAGTATTCGTTGGTATCTGTAAGCCGGTTGTAAGTCGTCTGGAAAATGTTGGGAAAATCAAAAGCGCATACCTGTTGCGCGATGCATCTTGACTTTGTACAGCTTTGAACCAGTGGGTGCTGTCATTACACCTGTAGAGAACTGGTACGTTTCTGTCTAGAATCATGCCTATTCTCCACAATAATTAAATCAGGAAAACTGATTATAGGACAACTATGTTTATTGCAAAGAGACCGGGAAAGCCAGCTCTAAGCAAAGCACAACAGAAACAAAGCGCCACAGACCATTATCTAGCGACTGAAAGGTGCAAGTGCAATTGCGACCTTGGGCGGTCGAACCAACGAGAAAATCCAGACATGCAACCAAACAATGTCAATGGTGTCAACGGTCAAAATAAATAGCAAAATAGTTGGAATACGTGGCAAACCAAGAATGTCTCTACACACCCAAGAGCAAATTGTGATGTTTCGTGGATGGCAATCCCGGCCAGAGCGCAAACCCTGGCTGCGTAATCCACGACCTCTGCACTATGCCTACGCTTTCATCATCGAACTCAACAACCTGATACATCTGAAAATGAAAGTGTTCATTAGCGCAAGCATTGTGTTTTTGCTCAAGACAACAGAATGCAATTAGGTAAGATTGGTTTTACGGACAAATTTACAAGTGCGCATTACTGGGTGGAATACAGAACTGTCCTTTAGTTGTAGAAGCAGTCTACGAGTGTTCTGTCATCTAGCAGCTGTATGTTCATCCCTTCCGTTATGCCTCGGAGGATCTGCGAAGTGGGCACATTTGGAGATCGTACGAAACCGCGCAAAGTTCTCATGTACGACTCAAATGAAAACGCCGAATAAGAGTCCAGCGGTCCGTGCAGTCTGACGTCCCCACACAAGTAGCTGACATAGTGGAAGTTGAACACAAGCTCAGATTCATCGTAGGTAGCGGCGAACTAAACCAATGTTTTTCGCTACAGCGACTCCACGAAATCCACATAGTGCGCACACCACTTTGGGCAGCAAAGTAGGTATATGGAAACCAAAAGGTTTAGGAAGTTTTCGTAGATTTTGTCACCTGCCACTCCTTTCAACGCCACTGAGCCGATGTACAATATGAATTGCCGAACTTCCGTTGCCTTTCAACGGTTGCAGTCCACACTTGATNTTAGCGGGCATTACTATATGATATTAAACTTTTATCAATTGGTAATGTTCAAAAGGTCTCGAAGCAAGTAAATATGATGAAATACAACAAATAGTACGTAAATTTGAGTGATCAAATGGTAAAAACGGGATATGCACTAGCACGCAATAATAACTGGCCTTTTTCGAAACACGCGCCGGTTTGGTTCTGAGACCTACGGAGTAAAACAGATTTTTCGTGACCTCTGACTCTAGAACCGAAATCGAATTAGGTAACCAACACTTCAGGTTTTGCATGGACAACTTAGCCCCGCGAAGATCAATACGCCTAAGTGTGTGCGGTAAAGGTATAAATCTTACTCTAACTCACTCATGTAAGCTCAAAAGTCCAAATTCACGGTGCCAAAAACAGGCGACTCCCCTCTTATCATGCAAACGCGTAAAATATTTAATGCTAATGAATGTAGAACCACAATGCTTCACATGATTAAAGAAAAACGTGCGATTAACAGCACTGAGAGGAGCTCCCAGTTGGTGCAGTTGGTGAGACGCAGAAACTATGGAAGAGATCGTACAATCTCAGTAGTGACATTACAGAACACTACAGTACGTTCTTGAGTCATGTCGCTGTTGATGGAGTAGGCATACGCTCTCCGTTAGCCATCACCAAACCTTCTTATTCACCTGGCCCTGATAGCATCCATCATGTCGCTGTCAAGCTCAAAGGGGAAGACATTACTCTATCTCTACTTAATATTTACACACTTTATTTAACGTCAGATTCCTTCCCTCAGCCGGGGTAAAATTTTACAATTGAGCCCCGCTATAAAAGTGCCTTACGGTAAGACGTCAGCATTAATCGTCCCATCAGCCATGCTGGTGGAGTCCCAATCGAGGTAACTGTTGTATATGCGTCAAGGCCGCCTGTGTGCCCCACACTCGTGCCAAGGCTTCAAGAGTGTTTTGATTGGTCGCGGCTTCAGCGACCAACGGCTCACTCGTCCATGCACTTTAAAATGACCCGATTGCTTGTAAATGCGACAATACACAATACGCTTCTAATAATAATAATGTTATATTTCTGGACGCATTTGTGAGAAACACACTCAGGAGAGCCTGATCAATGTGACAAGTTTCAGCACAAACANGCTTACCCTGAAAGTGTTGCAAAACTGGAGGTATCAGTTGTTCCTCCCCTGCCCCAAAAGTCGTGGGTGTCTTACAGTTGCCTCCAGAACGCTCCTGGCGCGCTAGTTTAGCCAAACGGTAAACGTTAGCAGGTGAACAACCCCTCGGCATTTTCGACTCCTTAGTGCTCATTTTCCACGCAACGAGTTAGGCAAGATGGCTAAAATTGGTCCTTTGACGCGGCCACTATTAGTGTGGAGTGGTTCGATAAAATAAAATTACCATGAGTGGTGTAGGTCTGTTCACACGCTTTTGAGTAGCAAAAATGGTGTTTTATTTCTATCAGCTTTTACACATGCGAAATGATACGCATAAACCAGACACGAGGAAGTTTGGCGAGTGTTCCTAAAGGAACACTCAAAGATCACTCAGGGAACGGCTGAGTGTTCCAGTGTGCCACTCGGGTTTCCTTACACCATCCACTGTCTCGCGTTACCAAGTGTACTTGTTTCATGGTCAACTCGGTCAAATAACAATATTCACGCCACTGAGTCCGATTAGCCGCCATCCCATGCAACGTCATCAACAGTCAGTTCTGTGGGTCGCGAATATCCCAGAAGGGGATACGAATTCAACCTACAGCGACCAGCACCTACAGAGAAGAACTTCATTCCCTCGTGCCGAGATGTCCTTTGTCCACGACGTACCTCACGCCAGTCAGCCGGAACATCAGCAGAGTACGCGGTGTGGCAGACGACTAATCGGCATCCTTAGTGCATGACCTAACTTCCCAAGACTAAAGAGTGAATAAAATAACTCGCTTCTTAATCAGTACCAAATAATCACCTCAGAATCTGTTCGGTTATCTGTTCAAGTCACCCGATTCAAACGATCAGACTCAGACAGTAACAGTTAAGTATCTGAAGACGGTTCACTTATTCCACTGTACCACCTGTTTACATGGCCTGGATACGTTGGCGTTGGTTGCTTCCGTTTGGACATACGAGCTTCAGAAAACAGGTCCCGTTTCACATCTTTCTTTACCATTGAGCTGGTGTTTATACTTCTCATGGACATGCAGAAGTTAAGCACCACTGTCAACCATTGCTATTCCGCTGCTTTTCATGACGACTGGCTTACAGAACTCAACAGCAACCTTATCTTTGGTGAGCATCGCTATATGTGAAGGGCTGCATCAGAAAAATGGCTAAACATGAGTTTCCTCTACCTTGCCCAACAATATAAGCATCAGCTAGTGGCAACAAAAATGCTGTCCGCAAATACCTGCATACAAAATTTCAGTTGTACAGTGATCGAGAAATTTAATAGATTAAACTTAGATACCAACAGCCGCGCCCGTAAGCAACTGTCAGGACCTTCCTCAATTCTTCAGAAGAATGTGAACAATACGTACACCAAACTCACTTAAGTCTAATACGGAAGGGTCAAACTCTTAAGAATTTCCGGGCACATTTTCTATGATGGGCGACGCCCCATGAAACTTTTCAACATTGTCCTCCCTTGTGGACTTCTCCCTTAAAATCATCCTAACCACCATTACCACGATGGGGTTCGTTGTGTCTGCAGTCGACAATAGGGTACTGGGTGTGGGCTGGGATAGTAGGTTTCTCGGTGACGACCTAAAACAAGTCGGATGTTCCTATAAAAATCACATATCTGTCTCACGAAACTGAGTAGGGTAAATAGGTTTACCGTCCGATATATGAATAGCCGGCAATAATTTCAGTTAGGGTCCCACAACAAAAATGTCATGTCAAGCAGAAACGACCGCTCAGCAATCACTCTCCAGAATCATATAAAAGGTACGAGAGAGGTTATGTGAAGAAAGTACTCTCGAAGCTTATTAAGAACCCAGCTAAAATAGAGTGAGTACTTCCCGACGTAAGAACTTTAAAAAACCAGTGGAGCCAGGTCAAACATAACGCGGTTACTGCGGAATCTGTGATGGGCGATGGATACACGCAACCTATCAAGATAGCTATACACCTTCTTCAGTGATTAGCACATTGGCTCAAAGCTGGTGGTTTAATCACTCTGGTTCAGTCAGTTTGTCCATTTTGACATACAGCGAGGGTCCGTTAACATGGGAAACAATCACTAAAAGCGATAGGTAGAACCACCACTGAATGTTACAGCAGATACCAAGAACACGGTAAGAATAAGAATTTAACAAGGTCTTCAGTAAACGGAAATCTGACGTCATGAAAAGATCCCTAGAGAAAGTGTCTTCTGTTATATGTTTACCACATCATTTACAATTCTTGACAGCACCCTGGATACTGATTTTAAAACAAGGCAATGCGCTGTGCTGAACCGCGTAATCCTTGGTTGTGGGTTCATCATTTCGGAGCCACCCTAACCATACGGTGGACGACATCCGAGAAAATCGAATTTTCATGTAGTGCACTCTCTTCTTTTTCAGTGTCGCTTAAGATTTCGAGGAACCATCGGAATGTGTTCGCGCCCACTTTCCGCGCACCCTTCTGAAAGAACCAATTACAAAACTCACTGGAAAACTAGAAGTACAGCTGTTGCATGAATTAATTATCTCTGTCGAACCGGGTGATCGCCCGTCACATCATTTGTTACTACTATGAGAGGCCTTCTGGGTTCGTGTAATATAGATGGTGTCAATCTCCAGCAACTATGAGCGGAAATGTTGACAATAGTGGTGTGACACAATGGTTGACAGATTGTAGCGACTATAGTAAGTATTAGTTTGATAGTCACATTGACCTTCATCTTCTGGACCGCAACCTTGTAGCGCCAGAAGCATCCTCGCTCTTGTTTCCAACACGGACTAGGCTGTTCTTCTCCACTACATGCACAATTCCGCGCCAGATGTGCGGCCCCAGCTTCTCGACGTCAACTTTGTAATTTGCGGCGATGTAGTTTTTGATGGTTGGACGGGAGGTCCCCTTACGATCTTTGGCGACCATGATGGCCGCCTTGACCATATCGATAACTGGTGGGTGGCTTGCCAGCACCTTCGGCTTGGCCGCTTTCGTTTTTTCGGCGGGGACTGCAACTGAAGCAGGTGCACTCATTCCACTGATGACGGGACGGATGCGCAAACGAATCGGTGGTCCATGCAGGTAGTGTCAAAAACTTTATTGTTACACGAAAATTCACTGACAATCACCAACATTACATCACGGTCCACTTTGACGCCTTCAGTTGACGACAGTTTTAACGACGACACGGTCTCGTGAACTAAAATGCTTAAAAAGGGCTCGTGTCGAAACTGCGTGCGAAGAAACTTCCGCAGTCTCTCGAGGTGGTGCTAATTCCGTCAAACTTGTCAACATGAAGACAAGAAACGCACAGTAGTCACATCCCACAGTCACCAAACAGCGCCGTCAAACCGCCAGGTCAGGTGTAACTGCTACATCAACAGCGACGGCTACCACTGGTCCAGCAGATACTAGCTACCTATATAGTAGCAAAGATCGTTCGAACGACTTGCGGATTCTAATCAACACTGACCCGACATCACCGTTATCCCACTTCATTCAAATGATCGACTCCGCCCTTAGCAGCACACTCTATCTCAATGGTGGTGGTTACAGTTACATGAGTAAGGCACGTGAGCTTAGTAAAATGTATAGGGTATACGGGTATTACCCAAGTGTGTACGCCTTACAAGAATATGTCGTTTCCTTCACACTGCCAAACTATGGGATATACCGTGGTACATTCTTGAGTTTGTAATGTTTGCGAAACTGCGAAACGTATTCTGAGTAATCCTGCTTAAAGTTGCTGTTCCCATAGAACACCTTATGGAAAGTACCAGACAGCAACCAGTGAATTCAACTTTCAATTATTTTCAAATTTCACATCCAGGACTTGGTGAAGGCCTGCGCCTGTTGACGTCCTGATGTTTGACTGGTATGATGCGGAGATTGACCGGACTGCGTCTGTTGGTCGGTACTTCCAGTGGCGGTCTAAGGGTAGGGACAGAAGGAACAGAATATCAAAACCTGGCTGTTCTAAACAGCAGAAACAAATAATGTCGATTAGTACACAGCAGGAAAAAGGTTGTCCCAAAATGTGTCACGCTTGATTTTGAATATGCCTGCGCCCGCGGCTTCAGCAAATTTAGCATGCAACTTGTCCCACTTGTGGACTACCAGGTTCGTAGAAAAGTTATGTCGAACAGCCAATCGTGGTCTTGTTTTCTTGACAGTGAATCTATGACCTTTGAAACCTCCGTCCTGACGTATCCTGAACAAATCTGCCATGGAACATGTTCCGATGTGGTGAATTATTTTGCACACTTTTATAAGGTCTCCTCTTACCCGCCTGCGTTCGAGCGGAAACTGCTTCAACTAATTCAGTTGGTCTGGGCAGCTCAGACCCTTCATACCCCCACGGCATACGTATGATGAGCTTTTGTACTTTTTCGAGGACAACTATGTCCTTTTGGAGATATGGTAAACAAACTTGAACACAATATTCCAAGTGGGGGGGTGATCTATAGCTCAACACAGTGTAGTAAACATCTCTGGACAAGGGTTAGCGGTCACGGATTCCAGTGGATATAACGCCCGCCGCGCCTTTGTCGCGGATGCGGTACACTGAACAGATGGAGCAAACGTACTGGTGACTTGGATACCCAAGTCTCTTGTTCTCTGCTCGGCTGTTAGTTTCACTATCTGTTCATGTGTATCCCTTAGACGCCTGGAGGGTTTACTGGAGAGCTTTGATGAGGATATGACTTCTGAGAATGTTCAACGTAAAGTCCCACTTTAGCGAAGCAATAATTCACTTTTAACTCACCCGAACAATACGCATGATTCTTGGGTAAACGCACTGAACGCTCAAAAACTTTGTTATGGACCACGTGATGTAAACTTACGCTCTGAGGACCACACGGTACCACGCCCAGTAATCCGACGCCTATCCCATTGAACACATACAGCGGAAAATTCCGCGTTAAATGGGTGAAACCAGGCTCAGTAAGCCGGTAAATCGTGATCGACTGCATGTTGCCACCTACGTACGACTGCTGCTTGATGTCACTGTGATGACGAATCAGGTTAATGAAATCCCACTGTGCGAGGCTTGAAGATGCAGTGTGGTGAGGACTGATCGGTATATGTGGCGTTACCCATTGAATGTATCCGTTGGGCCATATGGCGTAGTTGTGACCGGAGACGAATGAGGCATATAATCGTTGGTGGGCAAATCTATCAAAACGTATTGCTTCAAAATGATACGTGCACCGGCTATTGGCAAGTCCGGAGGCTTTCATTATCGACGTGAGTTGCGGCTTGCGCGTTCGTCGTTTTTGAAAAGTGAGTTCTCAAGCACCACCATACTACCACTTCACACAATTGTGTTATGACAAAAGAGATAAGGAGTATGAATAGGTACAGATAAGTATGTTGTAGCTTTGAATGATGTTTATGTATCAGTGGACCAGTGTGGTGTGCACTGGATGTGTTCGGTGGAGCATTGTGATACTTAAAAACTGATCAGGCGTTCTTTTACTTATGGTGTTGTATGGTAATGTGTTTAACTGTAGTTCATCTGTACCTTCTTAATGTTCACTACGGCAAGTTGGGAATGTGGCAAGGTCAATGAACAATTGAATATAACTGCCATTGAGGACTGCTAATCGTTGGAAAAGTTGATACATGTTAACATCGAACTCCAGTGATCGGTCTGCAGGTGGTATCCTTAGGACAGTACCGAGCAAAGGTAGGTGTTCTTTCATGTTACGTTTCCGCTTTACACGACGTTGTTCTCGGTGACATGGGTACCAGAGGTTAGTCAACCGCAAGGTGATATGGAACAGTCTCCAGTATGACAGAAGGTTTGAAAGAATGGGTATCAGAATATGAGATTCTCAGGAGAACATTCACAGCACCGTTACGTTTAATCAACCAATCGACGAGGTCTATGTCAACTGACGTGTTCTCTGGTGAGTACACTTCGTGATCGCCCTTCGAAATCGGTCGAAATCCCTTGTGAAAAGTATGATCTACCGTATACCTTGATTTCTTCATGTAATCAGGAGAGGTACTTGACAGAACAGAATATACAACCATCCCTGACAATGCGCACAGTGAGTGGTGTAAAAGGTGGCTAAGTTTTGCACAGAAGAAAAGATTTATTGAACAAGCGTCCACAGAAGACACTGGAGAAATCAACCCCGTAGGCTTGTGGTAATACGTAGATTTTCGGTCACTGCTGCAGACAACACGTTCGTCAACCTGATCGTTTGTAACTTCCTCTACATAGACGAAGGCATACACAAAACTGACACTCTTGATTGCAGCAAAAGACGGAAAAGAATCCGTCGTATTTTGCCGCACTCAAGACTGCCATTTTTGTGGACGCCTTTTTCTGTGCAGTGAAAGTTATAAACGACCAGTTCGACCAACGCGTTGTCTGCAGCGGTGACTAAAAATCTACTACCACGAGTCCAGTTTCCGAGAACCCCGTTCCACATCTGAGAACGCTGATAACCACAGCCCACAGGCAACACAACGGAACAACGTTTGTTTGAATGTGATTTCTGATGGACTAAAATATGAGTGGGCCAATCAAAAGAAATGTGCGCCAGAGTTGTTTTTCCACATATTATGACTAAGAAAGTCGAAACTTTGTGATTTTGGAATCGTAGAATATTTCTTGAACGAACCCCGATAAACCAACCACTTTTTTGGGGAAAGGCCTATATCTGATGTTGATACTCATCGGCTTTGCCAACATTGTTGTTTAGTGTTTTTGCGTAATTCGTTGCTTCCACTGGTGGATAACACGTAGACGGCGTCGATATTTGGGTTAGAGAAAGGACATGAGCCACTGGAGACATATGCCGTACTTACCCAGGTAAACCATGCTGGTAATCAGTAGTAAATCGTCTGCCGTTCAATACTGAACAATGTGGTGTCATGTGTCTACAAAAGTATCGGAAGTACGTGCTACATGACGGAGGTCACGGTTCGTTCCGTCTTTCAGTGATCTGAGCACTCCCAGCCGAGAAGACCTGGACGTTTCTCAAAACACCATAACATTAACTTACGGAACCAAAAATGTTACGCGCCTATTAGAACGCACATTTGGTACTATAAACCCTACCAATTTTTCCAGCCAATTCAATAGCAAGATAGGATCTCACCTGGAAATGAACGCACGAACATGCACCCTTTTTTTATCCCGGAGAAAGCTAAATGAATGCGTTTGAAGAAGAACTGCTGCACGACTGTTTGGAACGAGCTTTCCGTCTTACACCTCGATACCCGAAGGATTCCACTAGTTTAGTTTGGATTATGGGCGTCTTCTTGGGGAAATTACACCTACCCGCAAAATTCTGCATACCCAGTCACTTCTGAAGTAGCCTGCTGTACGTTAGCGGAAAACATCCCTAAGGAATGTAACGACTCTAATGAGTCTCATTCTTTATGGCTACACTCTGATACATCTCTTTGGTTTTAGCCAAGCTGTTAGGTTGTAGTCTCCTTCTAGAGTTAAAACCGCAGTCCGCTCCACGCCTCACTAGGTTGACGCGCTTTCCCAGTATGCTATCTTTTCCAGGATCACTAACAACACAAGTGTTCAACGTCCAGAATCCCTGTTTCCATTGTCATATATGCTTTCCGTACCGTAAAGCAGACCTAGTAGTATTTTGCTGAACGTCCCAACGGGGACAAACCCAAAAGGTCGAGAGATCCGGTGCATCAGACCACTTATGACCACGCGAGTTTGAGACCGTTCTTCCCAAATCAGTTGTGACGTCGGCAGCCACGGATATGCTCAAACGATCATTGACCTAATATCTTGTCTTGGTACAGTTTTTAGGCGACAGGCGTCTGCGAATTATTTAATGAGCGACTTGTCATTGGTAGTATGTAACTCACACACTCAGGCTAGAAGTTCCCCCCCGAGGATGCGTTCTCCATCGTATTTTAACACCCATGACAATGTCTTAGTGTGGGCATTGTGTACGCCTGTTTGCCTGTCATCAAGCTGACATGAAGACGGCATGAACTCTGGGTGGTAGAAACCGTAGGAAAACGCTTTCCAGGCTCCCTCCAGCCGCGTTGCTTCTCTTCCACTCGCTCGTGGAGAGTCCCCTTACCGAACAGTTAAAGGTAATAACAATTAAGGCGTTGGAATTCCAGTGATTCACTCCAGACGAAAATATGCACGGGAGCAATTTTGCTCCGGCGCGTTCTATCCGTTAACCAGCCAGTTGCTGCTCCAGTGGTCGATCATCGCACGGCCGCTACAGTGACACTGTCAACTTTACGGTGGTAACATTTTCGAGGACGTGTCCGGAACTTAGTCAACGCCTGTCGCCACACCCGTAAAAACGCACATCCAAGTGGTCAACATTTTGGCCAACAAACGTGTTCGCATACCTAACCAACAATCCCTTATGTCCCATCGTGATAGCGCTTACTGCCCGGTTTCCAACCAAGTATTAGATCACCTCAATACGCATGATATCAACAAGTGTTCAAACAGAATTTTTGGCTGAACGAATTCAATTTTGACTCCACCACCGGCGGTAGTTGTTTACTGCATCCGAAGCAATGCCCCGAATCTGCTTAGCCAGTAATTTTGCCAGACACTTACGGACCTTCCAACAATTTCTGGTCATCACTGCCTGTTTGTCGGGAACAAACCACATCGCATTCGAAGCAAATCCTTTAGATGAACTACTTCCAAATTTCCCGTCAACCTTGATGCTGGCATGCTGCGCAGTTCCCCCAGTGGTCGTTGTCATCTATGTAACTGATTGCCGTAACTAATAATAATAATGTTATATTTCTCGACGCATTCGTGAGAAACACACTAAGGAGAGCGTGATCAACGTAATAATTTTTAGCACAAACATATTTCAACACCAAAGTTAAAAATCGTACAACGAGTCAGCTATGTGAGTAGAGCAAAAAACAGACAAAAACAGACATTATATGAGGGGAAAATTCAAATTTAGGCAAGAAACTTCCAACTTCATAGTTCTGAGAAGATAGTACTTGGGGTCTGCACAATTCGTTAAAATAATTGATTTGTTGCATCAATTGGGACTTCACAAGGTGATCGCTGACCTTATGCTCAAGGTCGTGCCAAAAATACGGTGGTTGGAGGATGGAGAGGGTGTACTGGCGAAGAATTTGACCATTATTCCATGTAGATAGTCCCGAAAAATGTGCAAAGACATTTTCCATAATGTGGGCGAGGTGGGGACGCACATACTTTCGCGGAAAACGCATGGACCTCTCGACCGGACGTCATTCTTCGCGCAAGTTCCTGAGAACTTTGAGGAGCTGGCGATATGCTCAACCATTGCGAAATTTTAAGTGTTCGGGAGGGTTGGGATGTTCTCTCGCGTGGGATATGTCAATGCAACCAAGAATGGAGAACGGAATCATGCGATAAACGGGAGAACATGAAATTGACTGTGTGAGCTATGACGAACAATGGGACATGTGATATTCTGGCATAAGCTTCTATGAGACGTTAATAGCATTGTGTTAATTCATGAAATACATATCACATGCAAACAGCTGCTATTGAATAACGCGAAGGGAGATCGATTAGAAGCTATTCCTAGTATACAATTATTGCCGAATTTAGATGCCATTTATCTTTGTACAGACGGTATATAGAATGAGAACAATGTTTGACAATACCGAGAAATTGCCTGGTGGTCTATCAGGGGAGAATAAGGAAGAGTTGCGTCTCGATGTTATTATGCAGTCATGAGATGGACGGGTCGAGTTATCTTCAATTAATTTTGGCACGCTGAGCTTCTGCATGGCGATTTACAACTCAGACACACAAGCCATCAATAATTATGGGGTAGGGGTCTACCGGGATGATTGGGTTGTTACTAACGGGCATGTATATTGACACCAATACGTGTTGGCTATAGACATTTTCTTGTTCGCTGGCAAGTCTAAAAGTAGAAACTATTCTGAAGTCGGTAGATCTGATCGCTTCGGAGGATGCGTGACTTTACATCACGCAAAACAGTGGGTTTTTCGTTAGATGTTATTAGGTCCGTTTTCAAAGATAACGTCCTCAGACAAGCAGAGCTTGAAAATGGACATGACGTTCGTCATTGTTAGGGAAGTTTCCAAGTTTCGTTTGAATGGTTGTATATTCTTACTGGACCTAATTGCATACGGGAGTTTGTTCCAAATGTAGCAATATTTTACTAGGAAAAAAATTGAGCGCAGCATTTCCCGGGATTTAAGAGATGCCAAGGTGAAGTCCTTGTTTCTGAGGTTATACCTCGGCCTGTGTTGTAAGCTGATTGCGAAGCTGACGGTGAACTTACTGCCATAGCCCAAAGTATACATGAGTTAAAGGTTAAGCTTGAGTCGCCGTAACCAGAGAGGATCGAGTGCAAGCGTCCGGCGGCGTTCTCTGTAGCTCAGAGAGGATGGGTAACCTAATAAGCTTTTCGTGAATGCACGTTGGAGGCTTTCCAGAGTTAGCCCATCAGACTTGCGCAGGTGGCCATATATGAACGTGCAGTACTCAAACTGAGGTCGTACACAGTTTATAAAGGTGTAGTCGTGCAGCAGGCAGGAAGAATGAGTGTTTAATGTAACCTATCGTCCGTCTGGTTTTAGCGACTAAGAAAGATATGTGTTCTGCGAAGTTGGATGAGTTTGAGTAGCGCAAACCCAGGTCACGTACTGAGTTGGCGGTTGATATGCTATGCCCGTCCAGCTTTATAGTGCCATCTGGTACGTGACAACCATGCACAACGATAGTGGATTTGTTGACTGAAAATTTCATCAGCCAATTTTGACACCAAGTCTCTAATGACGTGAGGTCCTTCCGTATATCTTCTAAACATGGATTTAGATTGCCAGGAGGAAAGCTGTATATTAATTTGATATCATCAGCAAATAGGAATAGTTTGCCATGCTTGATAACTTGACATATATCGTTTATATATGAGAAAAAGTAACGGTCCCAGAACACCTCCTTGTATCACCCCACTAGTGACTGATCTGAGCGTTGAGCTATTGTTTCCTATTTTCACCGTTTGTGTGCGACCTGTAAGATATGAAGAAGACCATCAAAGCAATGGATCACATATACCAAAGGATGCTATTTTGAGCAGAAGAAGCTTATGAGGCACACGATCGAAAGCCTTCGTCATATCCAATAATATAATGATAATCGCCTCACCGGCGTCAGTGGATTCTGTCACACGGTCAAGAACTTCTAGCTGGCATGTCATGCAAGAGCGCTTGTTGAGAAACCCATGCTGGGAGTGGTTTATGAGGTTTCGTGATAGCAGGAATTCGACCATGCGACATTTTATTATCCTTTCCAACACCCTAGAACAAATTGAAGCATGGTTAATGGGTCAGTAATTGCTGATTTCATGTCGCGAGCCACTTTTATAACTGGGCTTAATTGTAGAGGTTTTTCACTGGCTGTTATTGAATGCCTGACTCTTGATTGCTTGTGATACCTTTGAGGTGAACTGATTGTTGCACTTTAGCGATAACTTGGTCTATCAGGTCCTCAGGTTGTGCGGTCAGTGAAAAACGTCCCCGCAAAGGCAGTAGGTTTTTAGCCAGTTTTCTGTGTAAGCATTGAGCTCAACCAACACGCCGGCTGTTCCCGCCTTTCGTCTAAATTATCTTAAACAAGAAGACCGAAATGGAAATCTAGGATGGGCGTGCTCAACTTGCACAGCTACCGTGACCTCAGTATAGGGTGAGAGCTCACAACGATGCGCGTTGCTTTGCAGTCGTCATTTCCGTGGCTTCACCGAATATGCACCGTGAGTGCCATCTTGTCTTAATGGATCTGGGATCCCAACCCTTGGCCAGAAGAGTTGCATTACCAATCGGAGTGGCTGCCCAACTATTGTTTTGCCAGTCAGCTGACTCGCTCTGCGTTGATAGAAAGAGTCGTAACCTCCTAGAAAATGTAGTACTATCCTGTGAGCCTGCTGAACCCAGAGCTCATTTTGCTGACCAGAATAGCAAATCACCTTCTGTTAAACGTGGTCCGTCGGGCAGGCGTCTGCGATCAGAATACACAAATCATGAGATATCCATGCAATTAAAGCTAATCCGGCCAGTCAAACTGAATGGAAAGAAGCAGGGAATACTCCAGTTTATTCATCTCGATCAACGTTTCAAACAAAACCAGTAGACGTGGACATCAGCACACTCAAGGCTGTTTTACCAGATTTGCCCAGAGTTGTGTGTCGGTCTATAATCCTGTCCAAGCTGCCTCAACGTGGTACACCGATGCTAGCACGTCGGGAACAGGGCGACAAAAAGAAAATTGCGAAAATTTCTGAAAGGTTGCGCTTTCTTGTTAACCCACTAGAGTGACTACAGAGAATTTGAAAATGTCTTCGCCCACAGTATGCTCTGGTGCGGCGCCCGCGAGTTACTCTCGATGTTGGGACTAACTTGATGAAGTTCATGGTGCTGAAACAAGCTAACCAGGGCAGAGATGAGACCTCATGTCGTGTAAACCTTGGTCGAGACAGGTACACGTGCCCCAGTCATTGGTTGGGGCCCAAGTAGTTCAGGAATGTAGGCTCATGGAAATCCATGGACGCAGTGTTTACCACAAGTGCTGATACTCTCTACGATGCAGTACACGGCAAGGATCCATGGATATTCGTCTGATCTGAGGGCCATTGGCGTAAAACATTTGCTCCGGCTGACGCACTTAATCTCAATGAATGATCTTTGGTTGCTACGAGTGACATCTTAGCAGAAGAAGAGGCAAATCAGGCGCGTGCACCCTGGACTGCAGCCCCTCACAGTTACCCGTATCATTTCTGCGGACCAGAAAACATTAGATCCGAATAGAGGCAGTTGTGTAT
Source organism: Paragonimus westermani (assembly GCA_008508345.1). Classification (NCBI taxonomy): domain Eukaryota; kingdom Metazoa; phylum Platyhelminthes; class Trematoda; order Plagiorchiida; family Troglotrematidae; genus Paragonimus; species Paragonimus westermani. Next base: position 16,994 of record QNGE01006693.1, read on the forward strand.
ACCCAAGGACCCAATGTTATTGCTTGTAAAAGTGCTCCAGATGGCCTTCACGCAGATTACGAGTTTAGTCTGGAGCTTCAAGTCACCCCGGCTCGCCGTCATTCCAATAGGAGACGGCAGCCTCAAAGGAAATCGCAAAATACCGTCCTAACCCTTCTCACCTAATGAACCTTTCCAAGTAGATTCGTCTGCTAGCCATACTTTAAACAGTAGACCTGCATCATGGCACTATTTTTGAACCAACACGGCTTCACTGTTTAATAAACCTGACAAGCTCCGTGGCTCCTATTCCCGGAGGAATCAACTTATGGTGGGTATTACGGAGGCCTGGTGTAAAGAAAAAGTATGGGATGACGAGTTGCCAATCCTTGGGATGACGATGTTTTGTAGTGATAGGAATGTTAATGAAGGAGGCTGTGTAGCTTTTTAATTTGGATCGTACCTAGAGACCTCAGGCATTCCTGAGAGGGTGATACTTGATATTTCGGAATCAGTTTGGGAAGTAAATAAGATCATTTAAAACCCCACTTGTTCAACTGGCGTGACTTGCAACTCACCTTCTGTGCAGACGGTTAACGACGCTGTCTTGCGAAACGTTTTTACATCCGAATGGTACTCAAGCCCCAGTTATCTTGACTGAGCAACCTGGACACTGGTGTTTCGGACGTTACCTTGAAGGAGAGCAACTACCCACCAAAATGTCTAAATATGCTATCTGCTCACAGTGACCTGTAAATGAGTCACCGAATTGTTATTGAAAGGGCTTCCGTGTGGGAATGAGATCGCAACGCTAAGGGCTAGTGGTTAATAGGCATTTGTGGCACAACGGCAACGGGCGTAGTGACAGTTACCGGTTCGGATCGGCCAGCACCGCAACCGCCAAGGTCATCGTCCACAAGTCATCCACCATCTGCAACATTCTTCTGAAGCAGCTTATCTCTCAGTTCTAGATTGTTATTGGTTTTGTCGTTAACTGCTCATTTTTCCACTTCTTTCGGATCCAGTGAAGAGCTACTAATGTCCTGAATATTCTTATGCATCACTTACGAGGAAGATCCAATGATGGAGTCAAATAGCCAAGAGTGCTGCGCACGCAACGTTACTGCACAATAATGTTGCGTACCAGCTTATTGCTTCCGCTCACAACACCAGTGCCGTCTGCTATCTGTATTTCACATTGTACTTGCGCCTATCAATCACAGCCGCCTGGAGAATCCCAGTTTCATGTACAAATTAGTCTCTCCATCGAGATGGTAATCGTGAAGATAATACATGCGCTGCATGTTTTCTACATGTTCTGAACACAAAAACATACACACTACAGCACATTCTGCTGTTCAACATGTACAGCCGTAATAGTACACATACAGTGGTATACACGCTAAACTGAGTGTATGGGTAGACATACATCACACATTTCGTACACGCGTTAGACACATACGTGTAACTGCATTATATACACGGTTCCAGTGCATACGCGTATTGTACAACGTGAACATGCATGCACAGTACACATGACACGTGTGTGCGTTACGCATAGAAATATGCGCATACTTACGTGAGGAAAGTTAACCAAGAGCAGTTCGGTGGTCATTTCAGCTTCCTGGCTACTCAGAATCTCCTACCCCTGAGCTGAATTAGCTGTCTATCAAGTCCCTCCGCGGGAACGGCTGAATGGTTCATAGAAGACTTGGCAGACTGTTACGGGACACCTGAGGGACCCACAGGGGACAAGCATGCTGCCAGAAATACCAATAATGTCAGTTGAGCCGTCCTTAGGACACCTAAGTTCAGGGAACGTCACTGTGGGGTTGTTCATTGTGGTAATACCGGCAATTTTGGCTTCAAAGCGAACCTGGAAAACCAAGAACGAGTTTGCAAGGGCACTGTTGTTAAACCCAGTTGAGGCACCGGTGTCACTAACATCAGGGCTGGTAGAGCTTGATGGATCCCCGTTTTGGCCTCTGCCTTACAAGCTCATGATACATATTGGAAATTGCCAGCCGCGTCGGCGGCTAGGCGCACAACAAAATATTGTTTTGCCCCGAACGACGTGATTAAACGGCCGAAATTCTGAAGCCAGAAGCCACTGCTGTGATACGGACTATTGTGTGACTTAACTACTTCTCAGTGCACCCACGATGCCACGGAATAATTCATTTCTATGAATGGGAGATGGTATTTCATGTAGCGTCCCAATGCACCTGGAAGCCAAATGCACCGCTTACGGGGATTCTTTTCTCTTCGTATTCATACCAACCCTTAAATCCCGAAGTTTTGTAGCCATCCAACGATAAGAAAACTTATTCCTAAGTACTCCTATGGCAAGACAGATGGACAAACGTCAAACTTTTTCCCGGTATCAACAGCTTGACGCACGCACTGCTTGAAAGTGTGCCTGGAGGTTTCGTCTACTCTATTCAACGCAAGAGGTTTCAGAAATTCAGGACTCAGCTCCAACTAAATATACGACCGCATCGTGCTCAGCAGGTTCACCGTTGAGACAACCCTTACGCCATAGAAGTGTCCCCAGGGCGTCAGGGTCCGCCTTAGATACACTGGATTGCTGCAACATTCCTTTAGTAACCGCTGCTATAGCATTCGGGTAGGTCCTGGATCACAGCAACTTGTCTGCGATTCGACAGGTAGGGGCCATTACTTGTGTTAACGGGTCGATTCAAGTTGTGGCACGATAACTTACGAAGCAGTCAATAACCTCGCCGAGTTGATCGATCTTCCCTGGCTGAAGTACAGTTTGCTGCGGATGATACAGCTCTTGACGACCTGATTGGACTCAACGTTCAAGGGTAAATGTTCGATGAGCTGCTTGGTGATATGGGACTGTTCTAAGGTGGCATATCTCAAAATTAGTTGTCCACAGCTCATGGCTTCATGTAAGTTCGAATGAGTTAGGTCAAATATTTGGCTGGGAAGTAAAGAGACCACCACAAGCCTCCACAGTGGAGGAGACTCGGAATTGACGCCAACCAAACGAACACTACTTCCAACCGTCGTCAAAGCCGGCTCATTTTCCGCTGAAAATAATTCCGCGAAAATCGTTGCACCAGTAAACTCCCGGTTGTACACGGAAATGGGGTTTCACAACGTGCACATCTTGGAAAACAGTGTTTATCGAGGCGCATGCTTTTGGATCTTCACCTGGTGCATGATAGATTACACAGGCGTGCTAGGTTATGGTCTCATGAGGTTGTCTCCGTCCACTGAATTTTTAGTCAGGCACGCAGTGAGTTCCTGAGTCGTAACCCCTGGTCAACAAATAAGTCTCTCTTTAGCCGAGATCCCCAAACTGAATTTCCCCTGGATGGTACTACAGCTTTCGATGTTCCACCACAGAGCTGCGGGCCCAACGGGTCTAGATTTCGTGGTACATGTCAACTTCAAAGTCATCCTCAAGGGTTATGTCACAAGCGAGGGTGGGTGAGCGTTCAGGTTTAACGATTCGGTCGTGGCTAATGTGAAGTGAATGGCGCAGTGGCCAACACGGTTGCCTCATGAATGGAATGGCTGGAGTTCAAATCCCGGCCCTGGCAAGTATATGCATTACTGACGAGCTTTAATGAGAGGGAACCTCGAGTCTAGTACTTCATTTCGAAAGAGGATGGTTGGAGAGTCTGTCTGCATGCGATGGCTGCGATCAAATATATATGGTGTGTAACGCGCAACCGAAACCAGCGAGCGCGCACGGATTGAATTTGAGTTGTGTAACGGAGTGTGCTACTGTGTTGTCAGTGCCGTTTTAACTTTCGTTTGTGTAAGTCGTGTGCGTGGCTTACTGGGCCTTCGGCTCATGCTTGTTTGTTTTGTTCCTATTTTCAGGACTGTTGTTCGAACCCCTACTTCGGAAGAACGCTGTCCCCTGGTGCTTTCACGTTGCCCGAAGGTTGGTCCGCGAAGTCACGGGCATTCAAAGTAGAGTCGGCTGGCCTGCATATTACAAGGTGGTAAATTTGAAACCAAACGGAATCCCCGACTACTCATGAGTAATCATTCTAATTACCCGCGTGACAATTTGTTCTTTCGACGAGTGTTGATTTCAATATATTAATAAAAGTTGGTATCGTTTGCTTGTCGAAACGTGCTTTCGCGCGCTGGCCTGTCAGCAGATCACGCTGCCAAACTTCTGTTTGAATGTATCTTGTTTTCACTTGCCTTTTATCGTTCTGCCACTACGTGATCACTTGAACTTGGTCGTGTTCACGTGCAACGTTGAGTTTTGCTGGCAACCTTTTTCAAGTTCGGTCTTTTTTGTTCTTAAGCACCTTATTTATAAGACTCGTCTCAGATAACTATTTCCGGGTCAAAATCGGTTGTTAAGGGGGCCCATTGTTTGACAGAGGCTTACTGTATCACAGACGCGGTTATTTTAAACGTAGCCTGTCTATCGACGTTTCGAGTAGGCCGTATGTAATTCAAAAAATTGCTGGACATCCAAATCGGAATCCTTCGTGCTACCAACGCAACGAAGGCGGCACCGCTAGTCACAAGTTATTCGACGGTGTCTGGCCTGTGACCGAGAGTGGAAGCAAGAACATAAGAATAATGGTAAGAGCTACTTGAATCGACAAACTTGTGCGGGAATTCATTGTGCTTATCAACAATAGAAGTTGTTATGAGGTCGCATCAGCGTTCAAAATGGACGATGAGTTGAGACCAACCACAAAAAATGAGGCGCTTGAATTAGTCCCTTCTTCGGATAAGTAGGAAGCAAGGTTGCAACTACTTTAGCGCTTACTACCGCACCATTTCACATATGGTCCGTGTATTGACCTTTCCGAGTGTGATATGACGTTAGTGAATGCAAAGAAGTTTGGCTGATCTCTCCTCTGTGTAATTTTCAGCAGTGAGCATTTCTCGGCGGATCTGTGAGTCAAACGTTCGAGTGGGTGTGATCAAGGCAAACGATTCCCAGCAGTGCATATTGTTAATGATGAAACGGTATGATGAGTATGAAAATCCACCACCGAAAGAGGTGTGATTAACGGAGGGGGACGAATGGTAGCTCAAGGAATAACTGGACTCACACTACTAAAGCATTCATCTTTTCAACAAGACTATCAAAAATATTCGATGATTCATCAGCTAATAGTTTACCAGGTTATTTGAAAAAATTAGCGACAGATTTATTTGTCAAGGTTTCTAAGCTGGAAGCAAAGTTCGCCCAATTTAAGCCGGAAGCAGAGCTCGCCCAATTGAGGGCAAGCCATACAGCACTTGAATTCCTAAATGAGAATCTTGTCTCTTTATCTTACATTTTCAAAGTGCCCGAAAATCCCAAGATGGATAACATTTGGAGCGCGAGGATGTTCATCAACACATTGGTAACAAAAATTACAAAACGGATGCGCTGCTCGAACAATGCCATTGTATTCAATGTGCCAGGCAATCTGCACCTATAAAGCATTAAAAAGATACTCTCGAAGGTTACTAAAATAGACCCAACCTCATATACCTTCATCCGTCTTCGTAAGAATACACAAAAGTTCTGCTGTCCGCTATTATTTGAATTCCATAGCGAAGCTATTGCAAAACAGTTCGTACAGAGCCAAGATCTTATTAAGTCAAAAACCTTGCTTAAATTGTTGAAAATTATGGAGGACAGAGCGCCCCTCGAAAGTGAATGTCAAAAACTTACTGGGCAAGACCTCCGTTTCCGTCTCTAACCATGTGATCCACGACGCATCGAAATAGGGTACAACGATGTCAAAAGATGATAAACCGGTACCAAAGATGGCGCAGTTTTGCTTCGTTGCACCACGCCCGAATGCACCAGCGATTCTATCTACAATACTAACGCCATCAAAGAAAACAAATTCGCTGACCTGATTGATCTAACAGTAGAACTTGACAGTCCCAACGGCGTGCCCAGCGTGCTGTCGGTCGAGGAATCAACTGGCAAAAGAGAGTACGCGAATGGCTGTCCTCATACAGAAATCAATGGAGCGTCTAGACCGCAACCTATCCGCGCGGGAACTGGCTCAAATAAGTCGGGACACGTGCAGTCAATTAATCCAAGACACATCGTTTTCTCAAATTCGAACCAATTCCGTAGGAAACCACAAACTGACCACCAATGGGTTGTCGTTATCGAGAACCCTCTCCAAAACACTACCCTACGTGTCGCCCGAGGTTTCCTCTCATGTATCATGAGAGCATAAACAGACGAGAGAACGCAAACCCGTACCTGGTGAATAAAAAGACGCATCTCTCACCAACCCTTATTTCCGGGCCTCTGCACAGTAATAGCAGTCTCTCGTGTGACGCATCTATTCATGTATGGCTAAACCGGAGCCCCTAAAATTGTTTACCCTATGTTCAACACCTTTATCAATAAGGATAGCCCCTACACTTCGAATGTTCACCTAACTGCAACCCGCGGTCTCTTCGTTGACAACGAGCAGGTGGGCATGACCAATTCACCTCAGCCTTACCCCTTTTAGCGGAGCACATACCTTTCAAACCTCCCCTACTAACTCCGTCCCCCATTGTTCCACTACCAAACCATATCTTACTTGCACTTTTTCAACACCCCCTGTCTTGGGCTCAAACACATGTGACACCCAACCATTCTCTAATGAGCTCATTTTAAGAACATCAGACCAAGCAATGCCACCAGAGCCTTTGAATCACAAAGATATTTCTGTTTTAGGCATTTTTGAAGGTCTTAAAATGATGTGGAACAAGAAAGATGCACTAGGTTTTCTTCTTTCCACTGCACGTTTGCCACTTAATAAGATGCGTATCTTTAGATCCTTTGTCTACTTATATAATCCCCATATTATTCTAATCATTGAAGCTTGGTGCACCACTGAGACTACATATGCACAACTAAACGTTGTAGGTTGTCATGTTTCGCAGAAATCGTGGTGTAAGACTAGATGGAGGATGTTCAATCTACCTAAGGGCGCAATATTCTGCAACCATACTCGATTAACCATGTCTTGGTATGATAGATGTCTCCTTGTGGCTGTTGTTGTCGACTGGATCCTGTGAATTACTCTTAGGATGTGTCTACACACCACATAACGCCACTCAGGACGACATGACGAGCCTTATCAATGAATTGAACTATGTATCAACCTTACCGTCACAGCACAAAATAATTGGCGGAGACTTCAACATGCTCAGTAGCTCCTGGATCTCTTTCACTGGCCTTGCAAATCAAGCTGAGTTTCTTGCGTGTGTCCAACTAAACAGATGGCGCCAGCATGTTTTAGCGCCTGCTAGAAAAGACCACACATTAGACCCCATCTTCACCACAGGCATCTCTTCTGCTGCTGTATCAGTCTTGGAACGATTTCCAGGAAGTGATCATAACATAGTCAACTTCATGTTCGACCTAAATGCTGTTAAAGAGTCGACCGTCATACACTATCGTCAAACTAAATTGGTCGACTGGAACGTGTTCACCACGCTGCTGAGATCTCTGGAACAGAACACATTTTTTCCTACCTCTGATCCTAGTATGCAACCGAGGCAATCAATGAAAACCTCAGGTCTTGCATAAACATCTTAGACCCGCAAAGATCAAAGCACCGTAATGTAAACGGTGACGACATAATTCTCAATCCAAAGGAGCAAGGTGAGATCAAACGTCCTACATCATGGTACCGGAAAACACGCGACTTCTCTCTTATCATGCAAATGCATAAACTGTTCAATGCTATCGGATATAGGACCAAAATGCCCCAGATGAGAGAAGAAAAACGTGCGCTTAACAGCACAGATAAGAGCTCGCAGTAAATGCAGTTGATGAGACGCAGAAATAATGAGAGAGACCCTGCCATCTCAGTAGTGACACTACAGGACAAAACCACTGTAGGTGATCCCGCAACAATCTGTGAGGTCCTTAATTCGTATTTTGCTGCTCCCTTCAACAGTGAAGGACACATACTGCTCACACCTCCCGTAGGTACAAGTACGTTCGTAAGCCATAAACCTGTTGATGCAGGGCTCATACGTTCTCAGTTAGCTATTATCAAACTTTCTCACCTGCCTGGTCCTGATGGTATTCACCCCGTTGTTCTAAAATACGAAGGTGAGGACATCCCTCTACTTCTGCTTAATATTTATACAAATTCTCTGACATCAGGTTCCCTCCCTCTTCAGTGGGAAAACTCTGCAATTAAGTCCCGCTAGAAAAGTGGCTCGCGACATGACGTCAACAATTATCGTCCCATTAACCATACTTCAATTTGTTCCAGGGTGTTGGAAAGGATAAGAAAATGAAACATGGTCGAACTCCCGTTATCACAAAACCTCATAAACCACTCCCAGCATGGGTTTCTCAGCAAACATTCTTGCGTGACACGCCAGCTAGAATTTCTTAACCATGTGACAGAATCTGCTGACGCCGGTGGGACGATTATCATTGTACTGTTGGACGTGGAGAAGGCCTTCAATCGTGTGCCTCATGAGCGTCTTCTGCCCAACATAGCATCCTTTGGTATATGTGATCCATTGCTTAGGTGGTTTTCCTCACACCTTACAGGCCGCACACAAAGTGGAAGTAGGAGACAACAGCTCAACTTCCAGGCCAGTCACTAGTGGGATGATACAAGGAAGAGTTCTGGGAACGTTACTCCTTCTCTCATATATAAAAACGATATTTGTCAAATTATCAAGCAGGGTAAACTATTCCTATTCGCTGATGGTGTCAAACTTGTTCGCAGCCTTCCTCCTGGCGATCTAAATTCATGTTTAGAAAATATACGGGAAGACTTCATGTTACTAGAGACTTGGTGTCAAACGTGGCTGATGAAATTTTCAGTCAACAAATCCACTATCGTTGTGCATGGTTGTCACGTACCGGATGGTTTTATGAAGCTGGACGGTCACAGCATATCAATCGCCAACTCAGTACGTGACCTGAGTTTGCGCTACTCAAACTCATCCAACTTCGCGATGCATATAGCTTTTGTAGTCGCTGAAACCAGACGGACGATAGGTTACATTAAACACTAATTCTTCCTACCTGCTGCACGACTACACCTTTATAAACTATGTGTACGACCTCAGTTTGAGTACTGCACGTTCATATATAGCCACCTGCGCAAGTCTGATGGGCTAACCCTGGAAAGCCTCCGATGTGCATTCACGAGAAGCTTATTGGGCTATTCATCTTCTCTGAGCTACAGAGAACGTTGCCAGACGCTTGCAATTGATTCTCTTTGGTTACGGCGACTCAAGCCTAACCTTGCACTCATGTATAATCTGGACCATAGCACCAAATTCACCATCAGCTCTGCGACTCGCTTATAAAAACAGTCGAAGTATAATCTTAGAAACAAGGACTTCATCTTGGCAGCTCTTAAATCCCGGAAAATGCTGCGTTCAACTTTTATCCTAGTAAAATATTGCTACATTTGGAACAAACTCCCGTATGCCATTAGAGCCAGCAGGAATATACACCGATTCAAACGAAACTTGGAAATTTTCTTAACAATGACGAGCGTCGTGTCCATTTTCAAGCTCTACGTGCTGAGGACGTTATCTTTGAAAATGGACCTAATAACTTCTGACGAAAAACCCTCTGCAGTGCGTGATGTTACGTCAAACACCCCTCGAACCGATCAAAACTACCGACTTCAGGATAGATCTTGAACTTTTAAACCAGCCAGCGAACAGAAAATCATGTCTGTAGTCAACACATATAAGTATCAATATACATGCCTGTTGGTAACAACCCAATCATCCTGGTATGCCATGATCCCACACTTAGTGATAGCTTGTGTGTCTGTTTTGTAAACCACCATGCGAAAGCTGAGCAAGCTAAAATTGTTTGGGAAAAAACTCAACCTGTTCCTTTCAGGGCTGCACAATAACCTTGAGTCGCAACTCTTCCTTGTTCTCGTCTGATAAACCACCAGACATCCTCTGGGTATTGCCAAACATTGTTCTCATTCTATATACCGGCCAAACAGAGATAATTGACATTCAAATCCGGCGGTAATCGTATACCAGGGAAAGCTGATAATTGATCTATTCTCGTGTTATTTGGTAACAGCTGTTCGCTTGTGGTATTTATTTCATCAATCAGCACAACGCTATTAACGTCACATAGAGGGCTATACCAGAATATCACATGTTCCATTGTTCGTCATAGCTCACATAGCCAGTTTTACGTTCTCCCGTTTGTCGTATGATTCCGCTCTCCATTCTCGGTTTCACTGATATATCCCGCGCAAGAAAACATCCCACTTCATCCGGACACTTAAAATTCCGCAGAGGCTGGACATATCGCGAGCTCCTCAAAATTAATTGGAATTTGAGCGAAGAATGACGTCCAGTCGAGAGGTTCATCCGTTTCCCGCGAAAGTACATGCGTCCCTACCTCGCCTTCATCATGAGAAATTTTCTGTCCATTATCCCGGGACTTTCTACATGGAACTATTATCAAATTCTTCGCCAATACATCCCCTCCATCCTCCAAGCGCCTCTTTTGCTGACACGACCTTGAGCATTAGAACAGTGATCACCTTGTGGAGTCCCAAGTGATGTAACAAATCAACCATTTTATCGAATTGTGCAGATCCAAAGTTTCAGAAGTATGTATCTCAAAGTTTTCCTCCTAAAGTTTAATTCTCCCCCATATAATACCATTTTTGTTTTTCTATACACATAGCTGACTCATTGTGCGATTTACAATTTGTACGTCGATCACGCTCTCCTGAGCGTGTTTTTCACAAATGTGTCGAGACACACTATTATTATTATGTTTGTGGTCATGACAACTAGAATGGGTTAATCGGCCATCACCTCTACCTTGAGCTTGCTGGCAGGGCATAATGGATCGAATTGTGTACATACGGTCAAATGACCAACGACAATGTGGAGTAATGATAAAAATGCGGGTAATGCCAAACGGGATGTTTTTGTGGCGACTCCTGTCTTTCTCTCCCTTGTGTTTTCTGACCATTAAAACATCTATAGCTTTCCCAGTGACGAAAATTTGCTCAAGGCCGTTAACGGTGAGGATAATAGTTTGGCAGAGGCGCATTCCTGCTACTGTTCTCTTTTAAGCCGTGGTGTAACCACAGGGGAGTATTCTACAGTGAGGTCGGAAACACCTGGATTCGGGGAATTGAAAGCGGCGGAAACACCGACGCAGTAGACTGGGTAGCCTGGCTGCTGGCAGTCACTCGTCCTAAGTACTGTACTCTTATGGTTACTAGTAATAGCTCAACACACGCAACGGTGACCGCAGATTCACCCGGCTCAAACCCAGAGCTGGTTTTCACGCAGCGAAACGACAGACCAATTGATCCATCGAATCTGTAACTTCATTCGTGTTAATCACACCGCGTTCGTTCTTGCAGCTTTGCAACCAAAACACTTCTATTCCGTTGATCGCCCACTTCAATGTATATGCCAGCCGTATAGAACGAATGGATATCGAACTTCGGCACTGACCACATGCCAGGAAAAGGAGATAACCACTCTTCTTTGCGCTACATGATAACAACTGTTTCCTAGCGTTATATATTTTTATCAATTAATACAAAGTATTCATTTCACATAAGTGTTTTACAAGTTCATATATATTCGATTTTTCGTCACAATCTACGTGATAGTTTTACATTCTCCCGCTTATCATGTAATTTTCCGTTTTACGTTTGAGTTCACAAATATATTCAACTTCAAAGAACATTTCACAACGTCCGCATAATCAAAATCTCGTATAGGCTAGACGAGTAGTGAAATTTGAGTTAGTTGGTCATTTTTGAGCAACTAATGAAGTAACTTCCAGATATATGTACAGTTTTTCAAAACAGTCTGTTTCCTTTCATCTCGACAGCACCTTATACAAAACCTTTTGATGCCATTCGTATGAAACAGCGGCGAAATTTTTCTATATCAACTTTTGGGAGCATGAGGACACATATTTCCAGCTTTTTCTTGAATGACGGAGCAGACTTCAATTTATAACGTTTAAATTGCTGCAAAGACGCATCTTTTTGATCAACTGTTGGGTAAAACGAATATATTTTTAGAAGCGTATGCGTAAAATTTTTGTGCAACCTGGAATTCTTCTTCGTACGTCTCTCCCGATAGTTTATTCACGTAAATGATGTATTATACCATCAATAATTACATGTACCGCCTTGCATTGTGTGCAAAGATCACGTCCACCTGGGTAAGCTCCTCACAGATGCGCTAAGAAGTACACTATTATTATTATTATTATTATTATTATTATTATTATTATTATTATTATTATTATTATTATTA